>CANXYI010700702.1:0-19473 GCA_948208565.1 Hura crepitans
TCCCTTTGTCTCTATTTTAGTCAAAATTTCTAAACATAAAATTGAAAAACCTCAAAAAATTCATAACAAATTAACTTATGCACCAAATAAAGATCTAAAATCATAAAGATGCTCTTAGGCACCTGTAAAACCTAGGAAAAATATTAGAAGTTGAAAAAACTAACTCAAATAAAAATTAATTACTATTCATGAGGGTTGAAAATCAGGAATTTTAAGCATTTCTTTCCACAAATTCAACTTCCTAATGGTGTTAGAGAGTGTGGAGGCTCTATAAGTATTTTTAATTGAGGCAAAAGTGGGCTTAAAATGGTAGAAGGAGAGAAAAAATAGAGGAGTGTAGAGAGAGAAAGCCATTGACTTTCTTTGGTGGAGAGAGGGAGGTGTAGATGAAAGAAAATGTTGACTTTTTAATGTGTTTTACCCCTTTTATATTTTTCCAAAATTATTTATTTTTAATGCATTTTCCCCTCTTTTTTCTCAATTTTCTTTCCTCTTATAACCTAACTAGATGCCTATTTTTTCTAGAAAAATTTACTTTTATTTTACCTCACACTCCACTAGAAATTGAAGCTAAAAAAATGAGGAAAACTATTAAATTCACTAGTTTTAATGTTAACTACTTCCGAAAAATTACTTCTCGATATCTAAAAATTTGAATTCTAGTGCCAATGGCCTAATTAGAATTTTTAAGTATCAGGTTTTATAAATCCTAGGATTTTTTGAGCAACTTTTGAATATTTTACGGTTCATCTAAAACTAGATCACTATTCACGTGACACTGCCATAAAACTTTGTAGTCATTTCTGACCACCTAAATGACCTAATTTTAACTTTAAATTTTCAATCATAATTATGTTATAATTAGTTCTTCCATTCAATAAGGTTAGTGTCCTCACCTCAAAAAACATTATTCATATCTTGAGATGTACTATTCATAACACCGAAATTTTTTAGGCATTATATTTCTTCCCCTTTTAAAATAAATGTCATCCTCAACAATAAATTATTACCTAGTTTAAATAATTATGGGTATTGTTCTTTCATTTGAGCTTCCATCTCCTAGGTAGCTTCTTCTATTCTATGGTGACTCTAGAGAACCTTCACAAAGGGTACTATTTTATTCCATAATTATTTCACTTCTCTATTTAGAATCCTCATTAGTTCTTCTTTATAAGATAGGTTGAGGTTAACCTCAATCTCCTCTATTGATATCACATGAACAGACTTCATATGTATCTTCTGAGCATGGAATCATGAAAGATATCATGGATCTGTTATAATTCTAGAGGTAAAACAAGTTTGTAGGCTACTAGTCCTACATGTTCTATGATCTCGTATAGGCCAATAAACATAAGACTTAACTTCCCTTTCTTCCCAAATTATAAAACCTTTTTCTAAGGAAAAACCTTGAGAAATACCTTGTCTCCCACTTCATATTCCACCTATTTCTCTTTAGATTTGTATATGACTTATGTTTGTTAGAAGCTGCCCTCAATTGTTCTCTGATGATCTTCACCTTTTCTTCTACATCTTATATTAAGTCTGGCTCTATAAGCTTTATTTCACTGAGCTCATTACAACACAGTAGTATTCTACACTTTCTTCCATACAAGGCCTTATAAGGAGCCATACTCAGACTCACTTGATGGCTGTTATTATAGGCAAACTTAGCTAAGGACAAATATCAGTCCTAACTCCCTTGAACTCTAATGCATAACCCCTTAACATATCCTTGAGAATTTGGATGACCCTCTCGGATTGTCTATCAATCTACAGATGGAATACATTACTAAATCTTAACCAAGTACCTAAGGTATTATGAAGTTTCTTCCAAATCCTCAATTTGAACCTTACATCCTAATTTGATTTAATCAAAGATGGCACTCTATGCAACTTGACAATCTTATCCATATAGAGCTCTACTAGCTTCTCCAAAGAGTAATCTATCTCACTAATATAAAATGAGCAGTCTTGGTCAAATGATCTAGAACCACCAAAACTGAATCACATCTACTCCTCATCATAGGTAATGCAACCATGAAATCCATCGTGACTTTATCTCATTTTCATTCTAGAATTGTTATAGGATAAATTAACCCGTAAGGAAGCTAATGCTCTGCCTTTAACTTATGACAAGTATTGCACTTAGTCATATATTTTGACACATCCCTCTTTATGCCTAGCCACCAATAAGAAAGCTTTAAATCTTGATACATTTGAGTTCTACTAGGATACATAGCATAAGAAGCATTATGAGCTTCTTATAGAAACTGTTTCTTCAGCTTTTCCACATGTAACACACAAATCCTGTCATGATAACACAAATAGCCATCTCCTTTAATCTCATACTCGATCAGCTTCCCCTTTTGGATAACACTTATAACACTCATCAATTTGTGATCATCTTGCTGACACAACTTCATTGGTTGTAACAAAAAATTCTAAGTTTCATCTCAACCAAAAGAGCACCATTATCCAAAAGTTACATGTAAACATGCATGGCCGTAATAGTTAACATAAACTTCCTGCTAAGTTAATCTGCCACTACATTAGCCTTCCCAAGATGGTAATCAATTAGGCAGTCATAATCTTTGATTAATTCCATCCATTTCCTTTATCTCAAGTTAAATTCCTTTTGTGTAGGAAGATACTTAAGGCTCTTGTGATCATTATAGACATAGATCTTCTACCTATAAAGATAATGTTTCCAAACATTTGGAGTAAACACAATGGTTACGAGCTTTAAATCATGAGCAGGGTAATTCTTCTCTTATGGCTTAAACTATTTTGAAGCATAGGTAACAACCATGCCATCTTGTATCAGAACATACCTTAAGCCATTGTGAGATGTATCATTATATATATTGAAGTCCTTCCCTAAAACTAGTTGTACAAGAATTAGAGCCTCTATCAATATAGCCTTAAGCTTGTCAAAGCTTTGCTGACATTTGTTGTCCTAAACAAAATTGACATCATCCCTTAATAATCATATCATAGTGGTAGTTATCAATGTAAACCCCTTGACAAATAGTTTGTAATACCCTACCAACTCTAGGAAACTCTAAATCTCTTTAGTGTTCCTAAGTTGCTTCCACTCCATCATTACTTCAATCTTGTAAGGATCAACTCAAGTACCATCGATTGATGCTATATGTCCTAGGAAAGATACTTCACTTAACTAAAACTTATATTTACTAAGCTTGGTATAGAGTTTCTCTTCACTCAAAATTTGAAAAACTATTCTCAAATTTTGTTCATACTCTTCCTTTTTCTTCAAGTAAGCTAGAATATCGTCAATGAAGACTACCATAAACTGAACAAGGTAAGGTCTAAAGACTCTATTCATTAGGTCTATGAATGCTACAAGAACATTGGAAAGCCTAAATGGCATTACCAAGAACACATAGTGACCATGCCTCATCCTAAAAGTAGTCTTTGCCATATCTGACTTTTTAACTCTCAACTAATAGTACCTGAAGCTCAAATCTATCTTAAAGAACACTTTAGCCCTTTCATGCTGATCTAACAAATCATTGATCAATTGAAAAGGTTACTTGTTCTTAATGGTCACTTTATTCAATTATTAGTAATCCATATATAACTGAAGTGAAACATCCTTCTTCTTAACAAACAGAACCAATACTTCCCATGGTGAAACACTTGGTCTCATAAAACCCTTCTCTAACAAATATTGCAACTACTACTTTAACTCTTTTAACTTAGTTAGAGCCATATGATAATGTGCTATAGATACTGGAGTAGTGTTAGGTAGAACTTTAATACTGAACTTAAGTTCTCTTTCTCTAAGCAAACCTAATAATTTTTCTCGAAAAGCATTAACAAACTCAACCACATAAGTATGCCACTAGCATCTAGCTCTTTTGTTCTACTGTTATATACACGAGTAAGATATGCCTGACAACCTTTCCCCATCATTTAACTAGCTATAATTGTAGATATTACATTGCACATGAAGTTAATCCTCTCTTTAATAACTATGATTTTAGACTTATGATCAGCCTGGAGAGTCAACCTCTTATGCTTACAATCCAAAATTGCTTGACATTTAGAAAACTAATCCATGCCTAATATTAAGTCAAACTTATTGAAAGGTAGTTGTATCAGGTTAGCAACAAAATTAATAGTCTTGTATTCTTAAAGGGCAATCTTTATATACTCAATCAACTACCACATGCTAGCCTATATGGTTACTAGCCATAATCTCTAGGTCAAGTGGTTTTGAAATAACCCCCGACCTCATGCATGTGATGTGCAAACATACGAATGTGTAAATGTTAGATCAATTAAAGCTAAAATAAGAGAGTCAAAGAGCAAAAAAGTACCAACTATAATGTCTAGCTCATTACCATCCTTCCAAGCTCTAATGGCATATTGTTAGGCAAAAGCTCTATGTTTATGTCTAGACTCTAATATATCTTTTAAATCTCCTTAAGCTCTCTCTCCTCAACTTCCCTTCTAGCCTTTTATATGTGTAGGTATTGATATTTATCCCATACTCTATCACTTAGGATAATCCTTACAAATATGACCTGGCTATCCACAACAAAAACACACACCTAGCTTTTTGGTACAACACTCTTCTTTATACCTCTGGAAATAAGTTAGACACTGAAGAACTTGACTACCCTTAATTGTTAATCCTAGTATACTGGTAGCTTGAGACTACTACTATCTTACCTTACCTTTACTACATTGTGTTGTCTTTAGAGTTTTCCCTTACTTTTGAGATTGATGTGTATAACTAGACTAAAAACCCTTGTACTTTTTCCTTGTCTATACGACAAAACTAGATGCTTCTAAACTAGTAGATCTCTTCTTCTAGTAGAACTCCTTCTTCTTTTTTTGTACCTTGTCAGTAGATTGGCACATTGATACTAACTAGGATAAATCCCTTATCTTCATTGGCACCACCTAAGACTTATTGTCAACATGTAGACCCTTCTCAAATCACTTTCACTTGTCTGCCTCTGTGATGATGGTATCCTTAGCATATTTGCTAAGATGGTAAACTCCTTCTCATGCTCCCCTATGTTCATCTAATCTTGCTTGAAATCCATAAATTGTTGCCTCCTACCATCAAGATAGTATTTAGTGATGTACTTTTCATGAAACTTAGCCAAGAAGAACTCTTATGTTATCTAATATTTAGTCTTGTACTCAATAAGGTCCTCCCACCATGTACATGCCTCTTCTTACAAAAGTGACGTGGCACATATCACTTTTTCTTCTAGTGTGCACTGTATTTACTTTATAATCATCTTTGTGCGATCCAACTAGTATTTTGCTTTTCTAAGCTCCATTTTACTTTCTCCTTTAAAATCTTTGGCTCTTATTTTCTTAATCCTCTCTAGATACAACTTTTAGAGAGCTAATGAAACCTCTGGGTACTTAGTGATAGAGCAGTAGTTATAGCTTGCAAGAACAGCTAGAGTATCTCTTATAGGAACACTGGTGGATCTTATCCTATTAGTGGTGCATGTCCTATTGCACTAACAAATGTACACTTAACTCTTATGGCTTAAGTGCTATGGTAGTTAGAGTATGACTCTCAACTTCCTCTTTGTTACCCTCTGCCGAAACACTTATCGTATATATAGGTAAGAAAATAATTTGATAAGCCCCAACATCAAAAGTTTTGTGATGTATTCTATATACACTAAAACACTTATATATTAATTAGGAATGCCTATATTGGAGCTCTGATACCATTAAATGTGATACCTCTTACCCGATCCAATCGCTTGCCAGTCACCAAACCTAATTAAGGTGTGTATGCATATTGAGATATCTAAAATCTACTGCACCATTTCTTCTTATAGAACATTATTATTAAAAGATTTTGACTTGTGAAAATATGAGTTTTCAAAAACTTTTCAAAGAGTGTTACATATTTAGAAATTGAAAATCCCCATGCCAAAATTTTGGCAGCATAATGGCTGTACTGAGCACTATCCCAAATTTTTAAATAGTAACCTACATGATAAAAATACACTTCTAAATCATTCACACACTTTTATAACCTTCTTGTGATCCTCTGATCACTCCAACAACACACAAACATAATATTAGGATTTCTCAACCTTAAAAAGAGATATCATATAACACTACACAACTTTAAATAGTTTTTAAGAGTTTACAAACTTTGAAATCCAAAAGAAGAGACTTAAATATAGCATAAGCCCATTTCCCATACATTTACAACATTGAGTGCCTAACCTATACATCATATAACTACACTATATATACATAATAATTATCAAAAGAAAAGCCTTCTCTTAATAATCTTGATGTCTTAAGGCTCGAGTCTTAAAATGCCTTCTTACCTACACATCTCAAATAAACGACGCTGTAATCTAATGCTTAGTGGTGTAATTAAAATAACTTGGGATAACAATATTACTAACATACCATTTATGTGCAGTAAATTTTTATGCATAAACTAGTCCATATCTTACATTATACTCATGCATATTATAATAGGTCATATTTATAATTATAAGGCATTCATCATGTATAAGTGAAGTCATACTATGCACAAAGGGCAAGCATATAATCCAGAATTGAGCATTTATCACCAATAATTTAACATTAGGTCAAACATGCACAAAACTACCATTTTAACTATCATAGCACAAATTATAAGTTATTTTCCATATTTACCTTATTAGTGTAGAGATTATGATATTTTTTATCGGGACGAGAGTTGTTAGTGGAGTTGCCACCTGGCCTTTACATCAGGACCTATGATCTTCTGTACCAAAAAGGTTTAAAATTCAGATCTTATTTATACCCTAATAATATGCCTTCTTATATATTATAATGTTTATCAATACCGTATCAAACATGCATGCATAATATTTAAAGTATTTATGTCACCTTTTCATGTAAAGAAAGTAAAGTACGGTATTTAAAGCAAATAACAAAGTATATTATAGATCAAGAAAGTGGGTTATTTATTAGTTGTTGTGTGACCTATCCATTATGCATAATTCCGTAGGAATTAGCGATAATTGCCCAACTCCCATCTATAGGAGATTGGCCTTTATTAAAATGCATTTTTATATGACTTTTGATTAGGGAAAAGTCAAATCTATTTTATTAGAAAACACAAATTAATTATGTAAAAGACTATTTTAATGTGAAGTTAGGGTTTAGCATGTAAAATAAGTTATTAACTATCTATTAAAAACCCAAAATAAGCAATGAAGTGTAAATAGTACAAAACCAAGAGAAATAATCCAAAGTATAAAACTAGTCCTATCTGTACAATGTTAGGTCATGCTTAAGAACATGTCTATATAGACAAATGCTTGTAATGTTATATGTCCGTTCGGACTTATGCTCCAATGCAATGGGTCACTTACATACAACTCAAGGAAAGAGATTAAATGATACAAGATAAAGAATACATAAAGGACACATAACAGGGACAAAACACGAATATTTGTCAAAACTAGAAATCAAAGATAATGTCATTGCAAATTACATTCCTCATGAGAGGGAGTCTGTGCAAACTAAATAATAGAATATAGAGGAATAAAATAAGTATGTTCGTGCGAACTATGATCCTTGTGATAGGGAGCCCGTACGGGCCTACATTAATTCTGGAATACTAACAACATGCATATTAAGGAACATAATGATTATACAATATGATAGAGTTATAAGGGCACGCTATCATGGTGAAGAGAATACGTTAAAACATAATAGACAAGGCAAACATGATACTGTTATCATATCATGGTCTGTACGAACCTCATATTATATACATATTCAATTTATAGGTTCGTGCAGACCTTCTATCACATACACATTCATTTTATAGGTTTGTGCATACCTAATATCATTTAAAATAGGTCCGTATGAACTTAGTCATTAATTCTAGAATTTAAGTGCAATTACAATTTTCTATGAATGATTAGAACATTCTTAAACTGATATAAAAGGTTAACCTACTCCTATAATTATTGTGGGGATTACATAGAACCACTTCACATGTCAATTAATCATGAGAGATTATTAGCAACAGCAAATGACACAAATAAATGAATGAATATGATAAAAAAAGCCTCAGATCTTACCTTAAAGTAAGCACCAAGCAACAAGACAATGATTAGGTTTTAGAAGAATAATTATTTTAGTAAGTGCTATTGATTAGTAGAGTGAATCTTGTGTCAATTGTCTTTAATTGTGTCTTATGTGTCCTCCTCCTCTTAAGATAGGTTGATAGAAAGGTATTTATAAGGTTGGTGAATAGCTAAAAGAGGCAGAGTCCTAATAGGATTAGGAATTAGTGCTTGAATAGAAATTATGCACTTCTGAAAGTTTTACATCGATAAGTTCGTGCAGACTTGTATAGCTTAGTGTGCGCAAACTTAGGCACGGTTATGGTATGGACCTCGTAGCATTAAGTCTGTGCAGACTTATGCCATAATGGTTCATGTAGACTTAGGTTCTAAGTTACTAACCTTATTGCTTGAGCCTGTCTCTGGTTATCATCATTGGTTTAAGCCCTCTGCTTCTACCACAGATTTCCATTTTTTCATAATTTAGGTCACACTGCAAGCTTTTTGGGTCAAGTTAAAGTCCGAATACATAAGAAAGTCCTAGACCCAAAATCAAGGCATCTACAATTGCCCCCACTTTAGTGTGTCCTATGAAATGCTAAAGTAACGTTCACATTATAGTACATACCTGAAGTCTTGCTATTTTCACCTTTTCACAATCCGATTTACCATTATCATGTCTGCATGATACACGTTATTTTCTGATACCTTTACAATCAAACTTTCATTCGCGCCATTTGGCGACTTTGTCATTTGCACCATTTTATGGCTTTGTCATTTGCACTATTCAATGGCTTGGTCATTTGCACCATTCAGCGGCTTTATCCTTTACACCATTTAGTGGCTTCATCCTTTGTACCATTCGATGACTTGGTCTTTCATACCTTTCAACGACTTCATTCTTCGCACCATTCGGTGGCTTTGTGCTTTTGTCACTTGCTGCATATATGGTTAATGTGTATGGAAAATGCATGTTCTTATGTTGGAAAATACATTGGTAATTTAGAATAATACATGTCTTTTATGTGCAAAGGAAAGTATAATGAATGAAAAATGCTTTTCATGCAAAGGAAAACACACGGATGATGCATGTTTTTCATGCACAGGAGAACATGGATAAGTGATGCATGCTTTCATGAATAGGATAAATGATGTATGATTAATGGATCCATGCTTTCCATGCATGGGAAATCATGGATAGATGATACATGATCAATAGATGCATGCTTTTCATGCATGGGAAATCATGGATGAGTGATGCATGTTTTTCATGCACAAGAAATCATAGATTAATGATGCATGCTTTCATGCATAAGGGGATGTGTGAGTAAATGATGCATGCTTTCATGTATAGGAAACATGGAAATAAAGGAGGCATACTTTTCGTACATAAGGAAAGTGATGAAGTGATTTTGTGAAGGAATAAGTTGATTGGGTGTTTATGACATGAGTGATAGCTCTTAATGTTTTGAGTGTTGAATGATAAATGTAATGATGGTTATTAGTACCTAATCTTTTCTAGATAAAAGAATGTGACAAGGTATACATAATGATGCATTTGCCTTTGCTCATTTTCTTCTAAATGAATGAGGAACTTGAATAAATGGTGGATACACATAAGACATGATTATGACTTTTGTTTAGGTAATTGAATGAATGAATAATTTTTTATAATGTACGAATGGTGATGGCAAATGAAAGATGATGTATGTTAAACGATGGATGCATCTTTTACTATGATTAATGCATGAATGAAGGCAAGCAAAGTAGGTAATTTTTTTTCTAAAATTGATGTATGAACAGGTGAGAGAGAGTGAGAGTGAACCTATTATTTACGATAGATACATACACCAGTAAATGTTTTGTTATTGGGATCATTACCCTCTCAGACTTATAGTAGGAAAAGATTGGATTTAAGTAAAGAGTAAAGTTTTAAGCTAGGTTGCACTAAAGAGAATAAGATGTCTGTTGGAGAAAAAGGTCAAGTTATGGTGAGTGAAAGGATAAGAAAGGTGTTGAGAAGGAAGTTGAGTTAAGGTTAACATGGTGAGGCCAAGGCTTGAATGAAATGTTAATTTGTTGTAGAGGGCATTTAAGCATATATGGTTGAAGAGCGAATGATTATGAAGAAATAAGCATACAAATGTATATGGTTACAAAACATGGTACTCTTGTTATTAGCTGGTCTAAAGATTTTCTAACTAAATATTTTCTCTCGACCTCTAATTTTTGCCTGGACTGCCTTTTATAGGGTTTCAATCTAGTGAGGTTTTTTTTACATTTAATTTTATTTTTTTATATTTTGAATTTAGCTTATCCATATTCAATTAAAGCTTGGGATTTGATTTGTGTTGTGTTTGATCAATTAAGTATAGACTTGCACCTTTTAAGATGGCTTGATGTGTTTTGCAGCTTTTAGCATGAGAGATAGAGCTTTTCATAAGTAGTTCATTATGGGTTTCAACTTTATGCCCCTCAGCATCTAGATTTTTTATTATTCAAATATGATTCTTTTGTCTATTCAAAGTACTGCATTGATGATATCTCAGTTATTAGCCAATCAGAAGATTTTCTGACTAAATATTTTCTCTCGAATTTCCCTAACTTTTGCCTAGTTTCATGTGCTTGATTAATCAACCTAGTGGGAATTAGAAAACTCATTTCTTTTTAAATAAGGGCAACAATAGTTAAAAAGGGAATGCTTTATTATTTAAGGCTTAAGGCAAATTTGTTTTCTATTTAGGCTTTTATAGTTTAACATTTTCGAACTTTTGAATTTTAATGTGAACAAGGATCAAGAAAGTTTTGGGTTTTTAGCATAATTGCCACAATCTTTGAGGCTTTGGAAATGATAATACAAAATGAATTTGATGTTGTAAGTATTAGAGCCTATTTAGATTTCTTTTAAAACTTGAACAAATAGCTTTCTTTTGGGTGTAGTTGCCCTCAACTCGTTATTTTCTTTCTCTCATCTCATATTCAGGGATATTTCTCATGCTTTACAAGGAACGATCATGTCTTGAGCTTCAAACTTATGTGTAGCAATTGTGAGCCATCATGAACTATAATAGATATAGATTAAACTAATCATGTTTATTTCTTTTTCACTTTTTCTTATTTTTTTTTCCTTTTTTTAATTCTCTCAACTCACTTTTAAGAGTATCATGTCAAGTAATAAATATGGTACACAAAGATGCTTATGAAGAAAACAAAATGATGTTTTATTAAACTTTAATTATTCCAACATAGAAGCAAGAAACAACTAGAAGAGAAAACTATAATTGTTCTAACATAAAAGTAAAAGAAACCTAGAAGAGAAAACTATGTTAGTCTCTATATGTTCATTGGATCCTTCCATATCCTCGATTGGCGGGATCTTATAGTTAGTTAAGAATTGGTCCATGAGGTGGCCGATCAATAGTCTGAAAGAGAGAACATTATTTTTTAGAGATTTGAGGGATGTTAGTGAGGTTCGATAATGGGAAATTTTTAGGGTAAGGTATCATGCCATGGTCTATGAGATCTTAAATGGCTCGACATAGTGCTTTATAATTGTCAGTCAAATGGCTATCCTTTTAGTGATAAGCATAGTATAGGTCATGGCGATGGCTAAGTGGAAGTGGTAAAGGCTAAAGTTCAGGTATTAAAGGGTGAATGAGGTTCTCTTCTTTCAATTCCTTGAGCATTATGGATAAAGAATTATTCAAATGGGAAAGTCTATGAGAAATCTTCCTATTCTTAGTTGTTTTGTCATTGCTTACCCCCATGGTTGAATTCATGCTGGTCAAGTTCTTTAAAGTGCCTTATTGTTAGAATTCAAACTTCTCTCGCATCTTTTCTTCTATGAGTGCTATCATTATTTATTCTAATGCTACTATTGCTTTGTTGAACATGCCTTTAGTAACAAATTAACTTTTACCTTTTATTTCATATCTAGTTGCCATTTTTGTGGTTTAAAGAAGCTAAGGAGTTAAGTTTTTCTTTTGAAAAGCCTAAGTGGAGGATGATCCTTATAGTTAATGTGATACATTTAGTTAATGCAATATACACATGTTTTAAGCATTAATGATGCTATGTTACACATAGATGATTGTAAGATTCAAAAGTTAGCGATGTACATGATGTGTCTAGATATAATGTGACTACATATGCATATGGATATGTGATAGATGTGAGGTTTACATTAGAGCATGCCAAGTTTATGAATGGGATGTAACCTTTATGATTCAAATGTAGGTGATATGTGTGGTATTCCAAATGTGAATACATAAATGAATAATGCATGACGAAACCTATATGTGATGATGTGCCTATGCAAAATGTGGCTGCATGTATGCAACTGGTTATGTGATGGATGTTACAACTATATTAGGCTAGACGATAAAAGGTAAATAATGGTAATTCCTACATGTTGTATCTAGGAGGATATGGAAGAAGTTTGCATGTTGCATAAAGCTATGCATATGTGCTTGGTAGTAGAGTTAATGCATAGATGAAGGCTTCTATGATTCTAATGGCTTAAGGTAGAATGCATGATGTGGGCTATTCTTATGAAATGTGTATCATAATGTATGACCTATATATGATTCCTAGTGATGCCTATTGGTCATTGATCTATCTTTTCACTCATAGGTTTTGAATGTTAATGTGATCCAGGAGTCTCCCCTTTCAAAGTCAAAATGTATTTATACAAATGATTGAAAATAAATTCTTTGTTTTGTTTTATTAAAGGAAAAGATTACAAAAGCTCAATACTAAACTAATCTTTAAAAGGTAAAAGAGAACGGGAGCTTTTAAGCTTCTGGATTAGGAATTTGCTTGGCATTAATGATATTTTGAATGGCATGATGAAGGTTTTTTCACTCATCTGTGAGATGTCCTATTTTTTAGTGATACGCATAATACAGATCATTCCTATGCTTAGCTGAGAGTGGCCCTGCTGGAGGTTGGTATGGTAAGGGTTGGAGCTTCCCTTCTTTTATGAGCTTGTTCAAGCACTAATACATAGGTTTACCCAATTTGGAGAAGCATCGAGCATTGACCATATTGACATCTGTATCTTGACCGGAGCTATTATTGCCATTATTCCTTAATCTTTTATTCTGAGAGGCCGCTTCTATATCAATGGCTATGTCCTTGAGTTGTTCTTATGTGTTAATATCTTTAGTAGAAAGTCCTGCTTTCATGTAATTATTGGCATTCTTGATGACCATTTTGATCTAGTTGATGTCATCCAACTTGTTTCTCATTTTGAGCACCTTGTCCCTCCATCGTTCCAAATATTTAGAAAAGGCTTCATTGGGTTTTTGGTGCACCAATTCTAAGTCCTTGAGAGTTACCTCTACAGTTGCACTATTTGAGTATTATTTGTTGAATGTGTGAGGCAACTCTTCCTAATTCACTTTGATATTCCTTTTTAAGTTATGGTACCAATCCAGAGCTTACCCAGTTAGATACATACTAAATAGACTCACCATTTGTGATTTCAATTAGTTAGTATATCTCATGGCTACTCCATATTTCTTCAATTGAATCCTTGGGTTAGAAATTCCATCAAACTTATTCAAATTTGGCATTTTGAATTTGTAAGGCGTGGCATGATTAGGTTTTAGACTGATGTCTTCTAGGTTGATATCTTTGCCCCCAGTCACTAGGTGACTCATGGCTTTTAGCTTTTCATTTAGTGGTTTGATAAGATCCTTCTTATCATATTTGGGTGGTGGAATGTTATCATAGGTAGGCTTAATAAGGGGTATTTCGTCAATAAAAAGCTGGTCATTCGCCATCTCTTTCTTACTATTGTCAGCAGTAAAATTTTGGCCTTCTTTTTGCTGGGCATTCATGTTTGACAGTGCATTGGTTATGGTAGCCATCATTCTTTTCTCCATATCCTGAAAAGCCTTTTTAGCATGGTCCTCAATACTAGTTCGTCTCCAGGCATGATTGCCCTTTTTGGTAGATTTTAGATAGATCAATGGTGGCTGTAAAATAGAGTGTTAGTGGTGATGGATGAATTGTCTAAGATGATGCATGATATGTATAAATGATATAAATATGGATACATAGTATGATACATGAGCAAGAAGTTACAAGATGGTAGTATTTGATGTGTAGTATGTGCTAGTGTGAAGTGTACTTATGTCTATATACAGTGTGTTTATAATGCATGACCATTAAGATGGAAATGTTAAAGCGTATAAGATACGTATGGTATATAAGAAAGACACAAAGTTCATGTTATTTATAATGTTATGTATTTGCATTGCAACCTGATATATACATGGTAGATAGAAAACAAGAAGGGTATGAAATTATGTTGTAGGTATATTGAAATATTATGTATGTGTATGCAAAAGGATACACGTTAGATGTACAAAATAAAAAAACAAGCAATAAGCCTTCCAAACTTATTACTCCCACACTCGTGGTCTTAGTCATTCTTCCTAGGTAAACTTACCTAAGCATGATCAAGGGATGTATAGGTTCAAATATGGGACTAATTAGGTCCAATTACCTTTCGTATTTAAAGTGCATGCAAAGATAATGGCCTATAACATTTAAGTCTTGTTTGAGGTGAAATCAGGTTAGGCCCATTCTAAATAAAAGGCACAATGGGCTTGCCCCACTTTAAATAAGGTTAAATGTAATAGGCCCATATAGCAATCATAATGCAATCACATTCTTTTAGGGTTATACAACCTAGGGGAAGTTGTTAAGCTTAACTATATGGGCTCATGGTTTGGTCAAAATAGCTTTTGGCTCCCACAAGCAGAGGTCCCTCCTAACGGGTCTTTCCAATCAAAGGAATATTGACCGATTAGTTCTCCTTTTTAGATACCCAAAGGCACGAGGCTTATGAGTGATGGATATGCTAGCACTTCTCTATTCTTGAAAGAAAAATAAAGTCATGGTTCACAACACCATTCAGGGCAAAAGGAACACAATTTATATAGGATGCAATGCAGGGGATTGTAAAAAATTAAAATATTAGATGACATATTATTTAGGCACTTTCAGATTGAGATTCTCAATCCTCAATGTAGTCGCCACTGTAGAGATTATGATATTTTTTATTAAGGACAAGAGTTGTTAATGGAGTCACCACCTGGCTTTTACACTAGGACCTTTGATCTTTTATACTAAAAAGATTCGTAATTCAAATCTTATTTATGCCCTAATAATATGCCTTCTTATATATTGTAATGTTTATCAATCCCGTATCAAACATGCATGCATTATATTTAAAGTATTTATGTCACCTTTTCATGCAAAGAAATTAAAGTACAGTATTTAAAGCATACAACAAAGTATATTGTATATCCAGAATGTCAGTTATTTATTAGTTACAGTGTGACCTGACAATTACCCATAATTCCATAGGCATTGGCGATAATTGCCCAACTCCCATCTCTAGGAGATTGGCCTTTATTAAAACACATTTTTTATATGACTTGTGATTAGGGAAAACTCAAATCCATTTTATTAGAAAACAATAATTAATTATGTAGAAAACTATTTTAATATGAAGTTAGGGTTTAGCATGTAAAATAAGTTATTAACTATCTGTTACAAACCCAAAATAAGCAATAAAGTGTAAATAGTACAAAACTAAAAGAAATAATCCAAAGTATAAAACTTGCCCTATCTATATGACATTAGGTTCGTGTGGACCTTATGATGCTCTAAAACATGTCCGTGCAGACTAATGCTCGTAAGGTTATATGTCCATCTGGACTTCTACTCTAGTGTGATGGGTCACTTACATATAACTCAAGGAAAGAGATTAAATGATACTAGATAAAGAATACATAAAGGACATATAACAGGGAAAAAATATGAATATATGTCAAAACTGTAAATCAAAGATAATGTCTGTGCATAATACGTTCCTTATGAGAGGGATTCTTTATGGACTAAGTAATAGAATATAGAGGAATAAAATAAGTATGTCCATATAGACAACGATCCTTCTGATAGGGAGTACGTGTGGGCCTACATTAATTTCAAAATACTAACAACTTGCATATTAAAGAACAATTATACAATATGATAGAGTTATAAAGGCATGCTAACATAGTGAATAGAATACATTAAAACATAATAGATAAGGCAAACATGATACTATTATCGTACCATGGTCTGTATGAACCTCATATTACGTACATATTAAATTTATTGGTTCGTGTGGACCTTTTATCACATACATATTCATTTTATAGATTTGTGCAAACCTTCTATCTTTTAAAGTAGGTCCACATGAACTTAGTCATCAATTCTAGAATGTAAAAGCAATTACAAATTTTTATGAATGATTAGAACATTCTTAAACTGATTTAAAAGGTCAACTTACTCTTATAATTGTCATAGGGATTACATAAAACCACCTCACATGTCAATTAATCATACAAGATTATTGGTTATAGCAAGTAACATAAACAAATGAATGAATATGAAGAAAGAGCCTCAGATCTTACCTTGAAGTGAGCACCAAGCAATAAGACAATGGCTAGGTTTTAGAAGAATAATTATTTTAGTAAGGGCTATGGACTAGTAAAGTGAATCCTATGTCAATTGTCTTTAATTGTGTCTTGTGTGTATTCCTCCTCCTGTGATAAGATGATAGAAAGGGTATTTATATTGTTGGTGAATAGCTAAAAGAAGTAAAGTCCTACTAGGATTAGGAATCAGTGCTAAAATAGGAATTCCGCACTTCTAGAAGTTTTACATCGGTAAGTCTATGCAGACTTGTATAGCTTAGTCTGCACAGACTTAGGCATGGTTATGGTATGAACCTCGTAGTCTCAAGTTCGTTTGAACTTATGCCTTATTAGTCCATACGAACATGGGTTCCAAGTTGCTTGCCTTGTTGCTTGAGCCTATCTTTGGTATCATTATCAACCTAAGCCCTTTAGTTCTGCCACAGGTTCCTATTTTTTTCACAATTCATGTCGTACTATGTGCTTTCTGGGTCGGGTCAAACTCTAAATACATAAGAAAGTCGTAAACCCAAAATTGAGGCATCTATAGTTGCACCCACTTTGGTTTGTTTTGTGAAATGCTAAAGCAACAATGCACATTAAAGTACATACCTGAAGTCTTGCTGTTTTCACCTTTTCACAATCTAGCTTACCATTATCATGTCTATAAGAAACAGGTTGTTTTCTTATACCTTTGCAATCAAACTTTCATTCGCACCATTCATTAACTTTGTCATTTGCACTATTTAACAGCTTTGTCATTTGCACCATTTAGTGGCTTAGTCATTTGCACCATTCAGCAGCATTATCCTACACACCAATCCATGGTTTCATCCTTTGCACTATTCGACTGCTTAGTCTTTTGCACCTTTCGACGGCTTTATTCTTCACTCCATTTAGTGGCTTTGTGATTTTGTCACTTGTTACATATATGGTTAATGTGCATGGAAAATGCATGTTCTCACATAGGAAAATATGTTGGTAATTTAGAATAATGCATGTCTTTTATATACAAGGGAAAGTATAATGAATGAAGCATACTTATCATGTAAATGAAGACATAGGGATGATGCATGCATTTCATGCTTAGGAAAACATGGATATGTGATACATACTTTAATGAATAGGATAAAAAATGCATGATTAATAGATGCATGCTTTTCATGCATGGGAAATCATGGATAGATGATGCATGATCAATAGATGAATGCTTTTCATGCATGGGAAATTGTGGATGAGTGATGCATACCTTTCATACATAGGAAATCATCGATAAATGATGCATGCTTTTCATGCATAGGGGGATGCGTGAGTAACTGATGCATGGTTTCATGCATAGGAAACATGGATACAAATGAGGCATGCTTTTCATGCATAAGGAAAGTGATGAGGTGTTTTTGTCAAGGAATAAGTTGATTAGGTTTTTATGACATGAGTGATAGCTCTTAATGTTTTGAGTGTTGAATGATGAATGTAATGATGGTTATTAGTTCCTAATTCTAGATAAAGGAATGTGATAAGATATATATAATGATGCATTTGCCTTTGCTCATTTTCTTCTAAATGAATGAAGAATTTGAATAAATGGGGGATATATGTAAGACATGATTATGACTTTTGTTTATGTAATTGAATAAATGAATCATTTTTTACAATGTATGAATGGTGATGATAGATGAAAGATGATGTATGTTAAATGATAGATGCATCTTTTGCCATGATTAATATATGAATGAAGGCAAACAAAGTGGGTAATTTTTTTCTAAAATGGATGTATGAATGGGTGAGTGAGTGTGAGTGAACCTATTATTTATGATCTATGCATGCATCAGTAAATGTTTTGTTATTAGGATCATTCTCCTTTTAGACTTATTGTAATGCCCGCAAGTCAAAGTTTTATAAACAGTACCTTTTGGGCCAGATGGATGTTTCCTGCTCTATGGGGCATCATCATGAGACTAGAAAGGGGCATATTGGTCATAAAACTTTGACATGCTTGAAAATTGGTAAAACAAATGAATTTAAAAATTTAGCAGAACTAATAAATCATTTGGGTCAAGGATTACGGTATAAGGAGATAAAATGAGTTTACGCCGGGACAACTCCGGGATATACTTGGACGGACCCGAAAATATCATAACCTGAACTTCAAAAATTCTAATGAGTATAATGGAGAAGGAATTTTAATTTTTTAAGGTTGTTTGATTTTTTTAGAATATTTTATTCAAGTGGATGAATAGTATCAAAAAGTAATTTGTGGAAATTTGACTTGAAATTATATGTAGTCCTTAGTGACACTAATCGAGGATTTTAAATATTAGAATGAGTATTTTTGGAGGTCTAACAAATTTTTTATGAATTTTTGAAGTTTAAAAAGGTGTCGGGAGATTACGAGCCATCAGATCGCCACATGATGCAATTGGGGCCACCCACCTACTCCTATATAAGGGGTCACACATATGCATGGGCCACATGTGCTAAAGCATCATCTTCCTCATTTTAGCCTTAATTTACAATGCCATTCTTCTCTTTCATATCATTCTTTTTCCTTTATTTTCCTTCTCCTCTCTCCACCATATCTTATATAAGTTATACGAAAATTAACCTTCATAGTCTCTAAAAGCCAAATCTTCTGACAAAAATTGGAAACAAAGCCTAGAAAGAGAGATCTCACACTCGAGCGAATAGTGCCAATTTCTTGAGTAAGTATTTTTAATCCACTTTTTATTTTTGTTTTAGGTAGATTAAGGTATCCTAAGATTAGCCATGGTTTTATATCTCTATTTGGAGTAATGTAGGATTTTTGAGAATTTTTCTAAGATCAAAATCTATATGTTTAGGTACTAAAGAGACTATTGGAGAAGAACAAGGATTCAAGCCTTTAAGTAGTGGGGAAAAGGGTGTTTTCA
>CANXYI010700765.1:0-23766 GCA_948208565.1 Hura crepitans
AAATGACAGTTAAAATTTTATAGCAATGTCACCTAAATAGTTACCTAGTGTTAGTTGAATTGTAAAATATTCAATTTTTACTTAGAAAATTATAGGATCAATACAAATTGATACTTAAATATTCTAAATAGTCTATTGGCATTGGAATTGGAATTTTTGAAAATCAAAAAGTATTTTTACTAAAATCAACTATGGATTAAAGTATGATTTTAATTTTGATTTTTCTTAATTTTTTAGCACAGGTTTTTAAAGGTTGATAGGCCTTAATGGCATGATTTTATGAGATAATTGGAGTGTTAATTGAGGGTTAAATTGGGGGTGGAATAATTAAAATAAAGGAAGGGAGATTATGAGGCAAAAGGGTGAACATTGGATCTCAATAAGAGTTAATCTTAGCCTTCCCTTTAGTTGACCAAGTCAAAGGGGGTCAAGATTATATATAAGGTGGTCAAATATGGAATAGTGGTAGCCAACTTCCTTTCTCTTCTCTTCTTCTTGCCAACATAATTAGAAGAGCTCTTAAGATTTTTCTTCTCTTTATTTCTTTAATCCACCACCCATTTACCACTTTTATGATATCAAGGTATCCTTTCATCATCTTTAGAACACACTAGAAGTGAAAAATCAAGAAAAAGATAAAAGGATTTTATGGAATGGATGTGGTGTGAATAGTGACCAATTCTTGATCAAGCAAGATTTTTCAGGTTTTAAGATTTTTTTCTATAGTCTAGGGTGCTTAAGAAGATATATTTATGGTTAAATTGATTTTTGGAGTTGTATTGGATTTATGGTGAATTTTTTAAAATTATTCCTATTATGTGTGTAAACAAAGAAAGAACTAGTAAAGCTAAGGGGAAGAAGAAGGCTTGAGCAATCTTTGAAAGTGTAAATTGACCTATAGTAAGTGTATTCAAATTGGTATATGTATTTTATTATGATGTTAGGAAATAAAGTGTATATGTGTGTATGTAATTATTATGTGGTGAGTATTTATGATGACGTTTGGTATAATCGAGGTCATTTGCTTATGTTGGCTGAATGTTTCATATGGTAGCTTATGGTTTATATGGCTTGTAATGTAAAATATATGTGCATGTTAGAGATAGAAATAAAGAGTGAAATTATATGAATATGCTTAAAAGAGTATACTTGATGCCTTAAAATTGAGGAAAAATGAGATACATGCTTAAAGTGTGTAATATGCTAGAATTGAGTACTGGTTGTTTTAATGATGTATGGCCGATGGACATATAGACATTTCATAATTTCATTTTATCATACCACATGCATTTGAACATATATGTGAGTTCTAATGAGATACTAAAATAAGATAAGTACATGTAAAGTTGAAATGTTGAGATGGTATTGCCATAAAATATGAAAATGCTTATATTTGTGTATGGCATGATGGTATGACTGAATTGGTTGAGACCAAATGTTGAGCTTATAATTGTGGTTGAGTTAATTATTATGAACTATATGAGATAACGCTACATATAGAACATGAATTGATGTAAAGATGTCTATAGAAGTGATTATGTATGTGTATGACCATAATGACATATGGTATTAACGAAGAAGGATTACGAGCAGTTAAGACTTTGATTCCCTATTTGGTAGTTTATTGATCAAATAATATATGAAATTTATAATAAACTACTTAAATATGGCAAACTTAAAGTATAATGGTGATTCCCCATACAATTAGACAACCTAGATTATATAGTTTGACCGATCAATTAGAGAGATGTAGCAGTTGCTAAGGTACCCTTGGGCATAGTATGGCCTTCAAACAAATCAGTATAGCCTTTAGGCAAAATAGTACGGCCTTCTAGAAAATCAGTATGGCCTTTGAGCAACTCAGTATAGCCTATGGGCAAATCAGTATTGCATCTTGGCTATTAGTCCTATTATCTAGTTTTGGTCTGTTATCTTTTAGGTTTGGGCATAAAATGAATATTTCAACCAATATATAAGAATAATGTAATGTAAAATAAATTTTTCACATATGATAAAGTTAAGCTTATAAATGACCTTTTGGTTATCATGTATGCATGAAAAATGATTATACACTTCATAAATTATGTGTTAATATTTTAAAATGATTGTTATGTAATTGCATGTAAGTACATATGATGTTAATTTCTATATGGATAAAGTTGTGGCATCATGTGACACATTTACCTGATCCAACCTCAAATCTAAATAAGAGATATCATGATTCCATCTTATTATCTTTTTAAAACCTTTTCTTGCTTTTTGTATTAACTTTCATTACCATGCACACATGTTTATTTTAGCCAATCAATTTATAGGTTATGTTTCATCAAAAATTCGGTAGCATAATAGCAATCCACGTGAAAAACCAAAATTTTAAACTTGCACAAAAACACTTTTATAATCATTCTCATTCACATTCCATCATTTTAGATCCTTTTAGCCTCTCAACATTCTTTTATCATCATCATTAGATAGTCATCACAATTGCAAAGTTAAGCATGCAACATATAAATCATGCATCATAAGCATGTCCCTATATTAATATTTAAAAGCCATTGTATGATAAGTTTACATAACCAAACCCAAACCCACCTATATACATGAGTGCCTCTATGCAATATTAATAGCAAAAAGAAGCAAAAAAATATACCCAAAAAGAGGATTGTTTGTTACACTACTCATTGAGGTTAGATTGCAGATCTGCTATCTATTACTTACACATCAAAAAATCGATATGCTGAGTATACACTCAATGGTGAATTTAATGAAATGTGAATTGTATGAAATTTACATGTATGATGCATCAAATAAGTGTGGCATACACCTATAACTATCCCACCATCAACTTAGATTACCAGTTATATATTTAACACACTTTATTGCTCTATTAAGTCTAAGTTACTACATTACAAATCTAAGGAAGTTAGTTGCCCATGTTTTAACTTAGCGTGTCTCATTTTATAATTTTATGCTTCCATATCAAAGTACTATACTTATTTTACTCCTATGGCCCATGCTCAAAAGACAACTCTTTTAACACTAGATAATAGGGTCTAAACCTGTATAGTGGCCCATATTATAGACCTCAGTAGCTGCCCTTACCTATGTCCACCTGATAGAAAGGATCAATTCACAGGAACCTCCCAATACTAGAATAGCAGGGATTAGTCCTACTAAACCTCTTTACAATGGGATAGTAGGGATCAACCTTGATGGACCTCTTAATATCCCAACCTTAGTGGATAGTAGGATCAGCCCTAATAGGCCTCCCAATATACAAAGTAGTACGGGTAGCTACTATCAACTTATATAGACCTCCCAATACCCAAAATATGCAGGGTTCACATCTAGAACCTTAGTGGCTACACCCACAATACAATAAAATCAGGCGACAATCCATATGGACCAAGGCCATTAGCAGCTGGTAACTCCCTAGTTGACTATTTAACCAATCCAGTAGGTGGTCTAGCTAATATCCTAATCTTCTTTTAAATTCATCATCTAGTCTTTACCATTTCATTCCTTTTATGATTCATTTTATGATACATAAAGTCATATGCACACACTTTATCTAAGTAGCCCTTTAAGTCATTCAAAATATGGTTCATGACTACTTCATTTCATAATGAAACTCATTCCAACATTACATATTACGTCAAATAATAGGCTAAACATATATTAATATGACTATATGCCTTATCACATGAGCACAGATTAGACAGCTGTGACATTACTTTTTTACATCATTATACATTACAACCACATTTCAGTTAACCATTTTTCTTTATTCTCTTTATTATTACCACTCACATTTAAGGTTATTTAGACTTTAGCCTCACTTTGGGACACACATACCTTACTCAATCTTAATGCACATCATGTCACACTTATGTTTAAATGCACACACATGCTAATTCACCTTAATTAGTCATACTACTTATATTTACCACTAGTTAACTCTTTTATTGTCATATTACATGCCATGGCTCACACATACATACATGTGCACACCAAGTCATACCATTCTACCATACCATAAAGCTCATTATTTTCCTCTATTTCTTTATATAATCATGCTTATTTTCATTAGCTCATCTCATGAACACATTTACCACACAATTACACATATGCACACACCTAAATTAACATTTCCATACAGACACATACATACTAAAAATGCATATACACATAACAAAAAGTGCATTTCTAATTAAATTCACTTGAAGTGGACTTCAGAGAACTCCAATTTTAATCCTTAAGGCTTGTTTTGCCTTTCCTCTATCAAATTTTTCTCTTTTGCTACAAACAAAATAGGGTTTATGCTTAGAAAAATTATACAAAAATCTATGCACATCCAAACTAAAATCTATTTTCACAAACATTATCTACACCTCAACTACTGCTTAACAAAAATGTGAAACATTGAGGGGAAAAACACTTACACACCAAATGAGCACTATTTTCCAAGTGCTAAAATCTCATCAAACAAGAAATCCCTTAGCTTTTGTTAGTATTTTTAGGGTTAGCAGATTGTGTAGGCTAAGTTTAGTGGGTCAACTTATGAAGTTTGGGTTGAAATATGGGTGAAATGAAGAATAAATGTTGGGGTGTGTATATGTGAATAGCATTAGCAAAGATGAGGGAGGTGAGGTGGAAGACAACTCCCACACATGTGAGAGTTGGCATACATGCCATTATATATATTATGCACATGAATGGCCACGATCATGCCACATGTCAATTTGACAATCCTGATTAATCGTATTTACGTTTTAAGATTAAAAAATACAAATTTAATGTTCAAGGCCTCTAAAATTCTTTCTTTCACTGCCAAAAATTCCTAAAATTCTCAATTAAGGGATCCTTAAAATCTTAGGTCCAAAAGCCAAGGGAGACTCGGGTAACTATTTACTCATATAATTAGGAAATTCAGACAAAATAGCAAATAACCTCAAAAAAATTCTAATTTCATCACCATTAGACTCATTGGAATTTTTGACCTCAAGATCATGCTATTTTCGGGTTAGTTTTGGCACACTTTGATAATTTCCTGACTTGATGCAAATTTAAGTCATTATTCACTAATTCTCAACATGAAAAATTTTATTGGTTCAGTAAAAAATGCTAATTATTTCATTTTCATCTTTATTTTACCCATTTTAGTTTTATGACCAGTATTGCCCATCGGCCACCTCAATGGGATCTAATTACTTGAAAAACATTATTCATGCCTCGGGAGGTACTATTTATGAAATTGGGATTCTCAAGCATTACAATCCTTCACCTTTTAAGAAATTTCATCCTTGAAATTTACCTGGTGAAAATAAGTAGGGATACTAAGCCTTTATCTAATCTTCATTTTACCAGGTAGCCTCTTCTATCTTATGGTGCCTTCATAACACTTTTACTAGTTGTACATACTTATTCCTTAGCTCATTATCTTTTTTTACCAATATTTGTACTATTTCTTCTTCATAAGTCAAGTTCGACTATGCTTGGATTTCTGCTATGGATATCGCATGAGAAGGGTTAGATCTATATCACCTCAGCAATGATATGCAGAACACCTCATGAATTGTTTTTGGTGGCAAAGTTAGCTAATAGGTTACTAGTCTCACACATTCTATAATCTCTTATTGATCGATGAATCTTGAGCTTAGCTTGCCTTTTTTAGTGAATAAGACCCTCTTTTTCCATGGTGATACTTTAAGGAATACTTTTTCACCAACCTCATATTCAATGTCCTTTCATTTTAGATCAGCATATGACTCTTGTCAATTTATGGCAGCTTTTAATCTTTTCCTAATAATCTTGACTTTCTCTTTTGCATCTCTGATTAAGTTAGACGAGTTTATTCTCACCTACTTCACTCTAACAGAGTGGGGTTCTACATTTTTTGCCATATAATACCTTATAGAAAGCCATGCCTAGACTAGCTTGATGGTTGTTATTGTAAGCAAACTCACCCAAAGGAAAGTACTAATCCTAGCTTCCTTTAAACTTAATGGAACAACCTTATAGCATATCTTCCTATACCTATATAACTTGCTCGGGTTGTCTATCAGTTTGTGGGTAGAAGGCTATGCTAAAAGTAAGGCAGGTACCCAAAGCTTCTTATAGTTTCCTCCAGAATCTAGAAGTGAATCTGGGGTCTCGATTTGAAATAATGGTAAATGGCACTCCATATAATTTGTAATGCTAAAAAAATCCCTATTTTATGAATAGTACTTTGAGGGATGTGAATAGTACTTTCCCAAGGTCAGGGGCACTAATCTTAGTGAATGGAAGTATTAATTATAACATTATTTTGGGTGAAATTTAAAGTCAAAACAAAGTCATTTAGGTGGTGAAAAATGATAGTTAAGTTTTATGGTAGTGTCACATGAATAGTGACCTAATTTTAACTAAACCATTAAATATTCAAAATATTGCTAAGAAAATTCTGAGATTATACAATTTGATACTTGAAAATTCTAATTAGTCTGTTGGCACTTGAATTGGAATTTTTGGAGATCAAGAAGTATTTTTATTTTAATTGGGTAATCATAAAAATTGTTTTTAATCAGTTTTCACATTTTTCAAGCATAGATTTTTTTAGGCTTGTAAGGCTTAAATTATGGACAATTATGGGTCTCTCAGATGTCAAAAACGAGGTAAGAAAAATTGGAAAATTTTTTTGCAGAGGGTATATAAAGGTCAACAAAAGGGTTAAAGGAGGAATAGTTCCACCTTTGCTCCTATTTTTTGCCAATGCAAGAAGAAGAGAGGGAGGAGCCATTTTTGCTCCTCCAAGGATTGATTTTACTCTAATTGTTCCATTTAAGGCTTGGGTCTAAGCTTCCATGACACTAAAGCATCAATTCCACCTCATTTACATAAAAACTTAAGCATTTGGCCTGATTTTCTACCCGATGAATAGTGACTCAAAATTTTTCGGGTAAGATTTTTTGAATTCAAAAATTTTTCCTAGGTTTCTTGAGTGCCCAAGAGTCTATATATGTGGTTGCTTTTCATTTTAGTGTTTTTATGATTTATTACAATTTTTTACATATTGAATCTGTAATAAGCAATTGAGAAAAATGACAACTTGAGATGAAGGCAAGTACAAGGTGTGAGTAGTCCTTAGAAGTGTGTTTTGACTCTCTTGGCACTTATAATTGATATAAATTACATAAATTTAATTATGTCTTATTAATTCCATATTATGCCATATTATGATATTAATGGTAATTGTGAATTTAATGCATAATTAATGTAATGATGATCATTTAATAGTGATGGATAATGAAATTATTGTATGTTAGAGTGATGAAAAATGATGAATGTTAATATCATGTGATGTATGGACATGGATATATGTGTATGCAAGCGTATATAATGCATGAAAAATGGGATGTGTGGAAAATGCATGATGTTTAATGTCTATGAGAACATGAGTTATGATGATAAATGCATGTGATGGATGCTTGGATGCCTTGGAAGACACTATGACCAAAATGGCTATGGGATTTATGTGTGTATGTTGACTTCCATACATATGCATAAATATGTGTGCATCATATATGTGGGATATGTATAAAGTATGACTAAGAATGAATGTAATTGACAATATGAACATGACAAGTGATTAATGAAGAGATGAATGGCATTATAGAGGGAAGAGAAGCATGATGGCTGAATGACTTATATGGTTGTGTGCATGTGTATGATATGGCATAAAAATGCATGCAATTGATGAATTACGTATATAAATGGTTATTCGATCATATGCATGGGAGATGTCCTATATAATGTTATTATGTCAAATGTATGAAGTATGATATGATTTATGAAATATTTAAGTATGTTTATGCTTTATAATAAGCATGAAATAATGTGTATGGTTAAACCTATAATTTTGATCATGTGGAATAAGATAATATGTATGACATTAAAGAAATGTAAGTGTAAGCTCTTTATGAGGGAGTGGTTGAGTGGCCTTGTCATGTAAATGGTAATGCAATATATGCTATGTATGTTAGTGACTAAGTATGTTTGTATGCATATAAATAATTAATGAAATGAATTATGTTTGATGTGCTAGCAATATGATATTATAATCAATAGTATTGTGTTTAAAACATATTATAGGTATTTATGATATAAAAAAGATGTAATGTGATAATGCATTCTTTATCAACTTAAATGCGTGATATAATGCATTTATGATGTATATCAAGTTTAGGTGGCATATTACATTATTATTATGCCTATTGCATGATCATGATGTATATGACATGCATGTAATGAGATGAAAGCTTTAGTAGCATAGTAATGACATATTTATGAGTACGATTATTGTGTACATGAGTTTATAAGCCGTGTGTATATATTATGGCAATGTAACATCATAAGAATGTGTAATGCATTTAGTATGAAAATGTAACAAAATAAAGTGTTAATTAGCATATGCATATAAAGACTTGATATATGGCATATTTATTTGGTATGGCATGTCATAATCATGTAATAAGTTTATAATCAAGCTTTTTCCCAATTTGGTCATTAGTTGGCTAAACCAATATAATTAAAAGCAATATTAAATGGTATTAATATAGTGAAACTAAAAGTAAATGGTTAATAGCCCAAGTAAGTAAACAACCTAGTCGAATAGGTTGACTAATCAACTAGGAGTCATAGCAATTGCTAAGGTACTTTGGTACCTCTGAAGCCTTTAGGTTACAAAACATGAACCTTCGGGTCATTTTATGTTTTGACCTTCGCATCTAATGTGTCTCGATAATTAATTTTATTCTTAACCTTTGGGTATAATGTTTCTTGATAATTAATTTTATTCCTAACCTTTAGGTCTAATGCATATTAACCTATGGGTTTATGATTTTTTGACTTTCGAGCCTAAAACATGCAGTGCCTAAGTGGTTCTAATGGCTTAGGTAGTACACTGATACTTTATTATCCATAGTGTTTCTATTTGTTGAGTATGGGCTTTAATAAATGGACTATAATAATTAAATGAACATGTTTACATGACATATGGCATGATTTAATAATGAATGATTTTTACGATGTTGTATGTAAATGTCTTATGCTATGCTTGTGTATTTATTCCTATTGTGAATAATGTTGCATATCATGTTACAGTGTGACTGTTCACATTTCATATATTAATGAATGTTGTTAATTGGCATATTTACAAAAGTTATATTGAGTACACCACTAAGCTATTACTAAGTGTGTCATTGATTTTTGCAATGCATAGGTAAGGTGACAATTTGAGTAGAAGCCTCGGATCGTCAAATTTCCAAGAGACGAAGGTTTTTTTTGGTATATTTTAATTTAAATTTTATAATGTATAGTTAGATTGTACTCATATGGATGAAATTAAGGGGAATAAGGCCTAAACTAGATAAATTGTTAATTTTTGGATTTTTAAAGGTTTGTAATTATTTTAAAGTTGATTTTTTATTTTTGATTTCTAGTGACTACATATTGAGATATTGATGCATGTTTTGAGTTGTTGATTTGATGATGGATTTGGGGTGATTAGAAGGATCATAGGAGATGAGAATGATGAGAAAAAGTTTATAAAAGTGTTTTTGATATTACAGATTACTATTCATATTTGGGATAATGTCCTAGTACAACTGTTATGCTACTGGGTTTTCAACATGAGGATAGCCAAATATGGAATGTAACTAAGTTTTGAAAAATTTTTGTAAACCCATATTTTTATAAGATAAAAGATTTGTCAAGAATGATTTCAAATGGGATAACATGTTAAGAGTTTGCTAACATATTTGTGTGCGTATTCCTTAGTTAGGTTTGGCAACTGGCTAGCATCTAGACCGTGTAAGGGGTGTCACATTTAGTGGTATCAAATTTCTATTTTAGGCATTCCTAGGCAACATATGAGTGCTTTAGGTTGAGTTTATAAATGAAAAAATTTATGATATCAAGGCTTATAAATTGTTCTTTTATTTAAATATAAGAAGAGTGATTACGCATCGCACCAAGAGAAAGAAGTCGAGAGTCAAGCTTCTATATTTATAGGATAAAGGGTCGTATCCATATCTACAAGTGCAGTGTTGCTAGTATTTTTGTAAGAGGTGCTACAACTCTTGAGACAAGCTACAACTATTGCTTCACCACCAACACAATAGCCAGAGGTTCCCAAACTCTCTAGAAGACATACCTTGAGATAGTTAAGAAGATAAGAGCTAAGGATTTTAAGGGAGAAGGCATGGTAGAGCCTAGGAAGGTAGAGTATTGGTTGGATCATACTAAAAAGATAATGAAGCAAATGCGATACACCTTAGAAGAGAAGGTGATCTATGCTATATCTTTGCTCCAAGAAGAAGCATAAAAATAGTGCAAAGACCTAATAGAGTTCAAGTCAAAAGATGAGCTAACATGGGACTTTTTTTTGATAGAGTTCCATAAGAAGTATATTACTAAAGATTATCTGGATGACAGAAGACAATAATTTATGGATCTCAAGTAAGGGTATAAGTCTATTAAAGCGTGTGAGAAGGACTTTGACATGCTTAGTCAGTATGCTAAGGAAACCCTTTCCATAGAGGTTGACAAGTGTAGGAGGTTTGAGAAAGGATTACATGTGGACATCAAATCATAGGTGGTTCCTATGAAGATTCAAGATTTCTCATAAATATTTTTAGTTTGCTATTAAATAGAGGGGGTTTATAAAGAGAAGAGAGAATTCAATCAAAAGAAGTAGTCCTTTGGTCAGGGAGCTTCAAGTGTAGTTTAGAGATCTGATAAGAAGTTTAAAGGGAATCAATCTGAGGCTCCATAGTAGACACAAAAATAAGGCTAATCCTAAAAGGTAGTACAAGGTAATAAGAGCAAGGTTGGACAACAATCTCAGGTTGCTAGTACACTAATCTCGATAGCCAAGAGTCTCCAGATACCTCAGTGTCAAACTTGCCATAAGAGACACAGAGGAGAGTATTGGAAGCTAAAGATAAGAGTGTACTTTTCTTATGAGTCACTATATTATTTCCTTAGAGATTGTTCAAAAAGAGTTGATGCCAGATAGGGACAACACATATTTCTATCAAAAGCTAGAAGAGAGATCAAGGAGAGAGAGTAGAGAGAGTTTAGAGAGACAGAGTAGAGTCTAGAACTGAGCATAAAGCTCTTGCTAGGTAGTATGCCATTAGAGCTAGGGAAGAGGCTGATGCACTAGATGTCATAGCTAGTACTTTTCTTCTCTTTGATTCCCTTACTTTGGCTTTGATAGATCTAGGGTCTACATATTTATATATATGCAAAGCATGAGCATAAGACCGAGGTTAGATTATGAGTTTCTTGACCTAGAGATATTGGTTAGCAATCCCATAGTTTAGCATGTCACGGTAAACAAGGTTTACAAAAAAATGTCCTTTGATGGTTTAAGGGCACAAGTTTTTGGCTGATCTCATCAAGTTAACACTTGACAAGTTTGACTTGATTTTAGGTATGGATTGGTTGTCCAAGTATCAAGCAAAGGTAGATTGCAAGTTGAAGAGGATAACATTTACGGTTGAAGATGGTTCTAAGATCATAATTGTGGGTGAGAGGATAAACTTTTTGTCTAATGTCATATCAACTGTGATAGCAAGGTGAATGTTAAAGAAGGGTTTTAAGCTTTCTTGGCTTATGTATATGATACTCATAGAGATGAGTTGGATGCTAGCTCTATGCTAGTAGTGTTAGAGTTTTTAGATGTTTTTCTTAAAGAGTTACATGGTTTGCCACTAGAATAGGAACTTAAGTTTAGTATTGAGGTTCTACTTGGCACTGCTCTAGTATCGATAGCTCTATATTAGATGGCTCTAACAGAGTTAAAGATTCAGCTTTAAGAGTTGCTTGATAAGGGTTTTATCAGATTAAGTGTGCCACTATTGGGGGCACTAGTTTTATTTGTTAAGAAGAAGGATGGTTTTATTTGGTTATATAAGGATTGCAGACAACTGAACAAGGTGACTACTAAGAACAAATATACTTTGCCACATATAGATGATCTATTTAATCAACTTAGAGGAGCTGCGTGTTTTCCAAGATTGATATGAGATTTAGATACTATCAGTTATGAGTGAAGAGTCTAATGTTGCAAAGAAACTTTCATAATGAGATATAGCCAGTATGAGTTTTTGGTAATGCCATTTGGGCTTACTAATGCTCCAATGGTTTTTATGGATTTGATAAGCCATGTGTTTAGACTATATCTTAACTAGTTTTCATTGATGGCATCTTAGTTTATTCAAAGAGTAAAGAGGATTGTGAACAATATTTGATAACAGTTTTGTAGATTTTGAGAGATGAGAAGTTGTATGCTAAGCTCAACAAGTGTGTGTTCTGGCTTAGTGAAGTATCTTTTCTTAGGCATATAGCTTCTATAGAGGGACTTCTTATTGATCTTAGTAACAATGATGCATTTTTAGAGTGGAAGCCACTAAAGAACACCATAGAGATTAGGAGTTTCATTGGTTTGGTAGGGTATTACAAATGATTTGTCAATGGTTTCTCTTTGATAGTAGCACCTATAACTCATTTGTTACGAAAGTTGTTAAGTTTATCTAGGATGATAGATGTCAAGAGAGTTTTGACAAGCTTAAGATGATGTTGACTGAAGCACTAATTCTTGTTTAGCCAGTTTCTAAGAAAGACTTCACTATATATAAAAATGCATCCAATAATGGGCTAAGTTATGTTCTGATGCAGGATGGCAAGGTTGTTACCTATGCTTTAAGGTAACTAAAGCCACATGAGGAGAGCTACCCTACTCATGATTTAAAGCTTGAAACTATCATGTTTTTTTTAAAGATTTAAGGACACTATCTCTATAGAAAGAAGTGTTATGTTTACACTGATCATAAGAGTTTGAAGTATCTTCCGATCTAAGAGGAGTTGAACTTGAGATAGAGTAGTTGGATGGAATTAATCAAAGATTACAACTATTTGATTGATTACCATCTTAGAAAGGCAAATGTAGTGGTTGATGCATTTAGCAGGAAGTTCACAGTAACCATGAGCCATAAATGTCATATTACAGCTTATGGGTGATGATGCTTTACTAGCAGAGATGCAAGTTAAGCCTAGTTTGCTACAACAAGTCAAAGATTTTCAAAAAGATAATCACAGGTTGGTTAGTGTGATAAGTACTATCCAAGAGGAGAAGCCATTAAGTATGAAATCAGGAGTGAAAGTTGTTTATACTACCATGATAGGATTTGTGTACCTGATGTTGATGAGCTAAAGAAAAAGATTTTGTAAGAGGCTCATAGTGCTCCTTATGCTATACATCCTAGTAGTAACAAAGATGTATCAAGATTTGAAGTTGTCATATTAGTGGCCTGGTATAAGAGTGACGTATCAGAGTACATGACCAAATGCCTTACTTGTCAGCAAGTGAAGGCAGAACATCAAGTCCTATCTGGATTGCTTCATCCTATAGCAGTTCTAGAATGGAAATGAGACACAGTCATTATAGACTTCATTATCGAGTTGCCTATGATGAGGAGGAGATGTGATTTAGTATGGGTTATGGTAGACCATTTGACTAAGATAGCTCAATTCATACTAGTGAGAATGGACTACTCTTTGGAGAAGCTTGCTGAGTTATACATAGATTAGATTGTCAGGTTGCATGGAGTGCCATTTTTTATTATATCTGATCGGGAACCATGATTTACATTAAGGTTTTAGAAGAAACTTCATAATGCCTTGGGTACTCAATTAAGTTTTAGTATGAGCATTTGTGACACCCTTTACCCAATTTAGTTGTCGACCGGTTGATGAGCCTAACTAAGGAGTGCGCACACAAATGCATTATTTGAACTCAACAAATCTTATCTATAGCTATTATATTTGAAAACATATTTTTACCATATTACATAAACTTATAAAAATACGGGTTTCCAAAAATTTTTTCAAAACATAGTTACAATTCAATTTTAAGAATCCTCATGTCAAAAATCTAGTAGCATAATAGCTGTATCGAGACACTACACCATAATGAATAGTAACCTGCATAATAAAATAACACTTTTATGATAATTTCCAAATATTTCCCAACTTTTGTGATCCTCTGATCTCTCCTATAGCACATAACAACACAATCATGTCAATCTCAACCTCAGGAAGAGATATAATTCAACACAACAATTTAAAATTAACTTTAAACACTTTATAGACCAACCAATTCAAAAAGAATACATTAAATATAGTTTAGGCTTGTCTCCCTTTATATATATCACATGAGCGCTTAATCTATACATCACATAATTCTAGATACAAAAATCCAAAATAATACCAAAAGAAGCAATCTTCTCTTGATAATTTTGAAGTCCTGAGGCCTTTTCTCAACCTATCTCTTTACTTATACATCGTAAACAAATGATTCGCTAAGCAATTGCTTAGTGGTGTAATCAAATTAATTTGTGTATATATGCCTTTATGTCAACATACAGAATGTAAAAGAACATACCAATCACAATATCACATTATATGCAACATTAGCCATAGTTTTCATTATTGCATCTATATAACATTAACATACTCAAAACTCATGACATATCATGCATTATGCATAAGGTTATGCCACATTAATATCAACATATATTAAGTGATTAAATTACATTGACTTATTTTATTATGCCTATTTTAGAGTAAAAAAAATTATCCTATGGATAATGGGATCATGGTGTACAATGGCCCTCATTATAGACCTTATGGCTGATGCACTAACATGAGTGTGTAGTGGCCCTCCTGGACATTACTAGCTATTGTAGCAGCATAGGTGTATGTGCAGCGGCCTAGTGGACCTTAGCAGTGGTTGCACTCATATGAATTCGAAGATCAAAGTATAAGCCTGTGGGTCAGACATTTAGTAGACCTATGGACAAAATGCATTAAGGCATCAAGGTACCCTAATAGCTTCTACAAATTCCCTAATTGATCAGTCAACCTATCCATACTAGGTTATTTCTCATATGGGCTATTAAAAGTTATTTAATAATTACATCATCTTTATTTAAAATTAACATAGCTTTTAATTGCTTTAGTTTACTAAAAAATGACTAAATCGGGAAAATATGTCATAATTCTCATTTTAGTGATCAAGCATTTTACATCACATAATTAACCATATCTCATTGCCATATATCAACACACATGCATCACACATCAACAAGATTACATTATCATTTTATATACATTATATGTTTTTTTTATGTTAAGGAATTACCATATTCGTTCATTTTATCACATATGCTCATTTAAGATGCATTATGCTCAATCTCATTATAAAATGATTCCTAGCATTACATAATAATATAATACCTCTTATAAGCACATAATATTTCTCAAACATATTATTGGCACATCACATAACCATTGGTCATATGTCATCTTATGCATACTTAATATGTATCATAATCATATTGTATTATGCCATATAAGTATTTCACAAACTTAGCATATTTGTTTTCATGCATTTCCCTTGACAAGCATAAATACAAGGTTACACATCCATAATGCATGTCATTAAGCCATTCAGCTAGGGCAGCATAAAATGCTTATACATGCATTTATCCATCACATATATCTTATATCACATACTCAACTATGTATGTCATCATTTATCCTTGTATTTCTATAATACATCTAATTATTGAACATACACAACCACATGTTCATTAAAAGGCCATTCTACCAGCAAGCCTCATGCCTCCTCATCCCTCATACATACATTATAACTAGCTCAACTTATTTCCATTTATGCATTTGCAATCATCCGTAAGCATACAACATGTACATATGCCATTAATTAAACATAAGTATGACCAAGTAATTAATGTGCTTAATTACTCCCTAACACATCACATACATCATTTCTATAGTGTATAAATATTCATTATGATTATAATATGGCTCCCACATCACTTACATACTATCAATCCATTTTAGATGCATCATCACATGTCTAAATTATCAATTTGCATATTCGAATATATTAATTAGGCATTTCCATATAATTACCCATTTTACATTATAATGCACTAAATTTGCATCATATAAATAATATGTCTTCCATATCATTTTAATACATCTTAAATGTATCATCATACCTCTCATTATACATTTAACACATTAAATAAAATTAATTACACAAAAATGAATATTTAACACATAATTCCTCATATTGGCATATTATGTAATTTAGGGAATTTTATCGATTTATCACAATTTAATCTAATTACAATACTAAGAGGGTCATAAAACACTCATGAGGACCACCTATGCCTTCACTTTCCCTTTGTCCCATAACTTGTTGGTTTTCTCAATAAAAAAAATTGTGTTACTATTCACCAAAGCCTAAAACTGAGCCTTTTCTTTATTTTTTTTTTCAAATCCTGAGGTAAAAATGGCATTTAAAGGTCATGGAAGGGTATAATTAAGTCTTAAACAAATAAAATTGAGCTTAAAATGGTAGAGGGAAACCAAGTAAATTGTGGCTTCTCTTTTTGGGCCATTGGCTGTTCAAAATTAGGAAAGAGGACGACACTAATCATCCTTTGGCCCCTTTTATGCATTTTTTTTATTTTTCATGCCCTATTTTTAACATCTAAGAGGCCTGTAATTATCCATAATTCAAGCCTAAAAAACCTCTAAAAATTTGTGCTAAAATGTGAAAAACCAATTAAAAATGCAATTTTTAAGGTTACCTGGTTTTAGAAAAACTACTTCCTGATCTCCAAAAATTCCAATTCCAATGCCAACAAGCTAATCAAAATTTTTGAGTATTAGGTTGTATTAATCTTGGAAATTTCGAGCAACCTTTGAATATTTTACAATTCAGCTAAAACTATGTCACTATTCACGTAACACTACCGTAAAACCTAATTGTCATTCTTAACCACCTAACCGACTTTATTTTTGACTTCTAATTTCACCCAAAATTATGTTCTACTTAATGCTTCCATTTAGTAGAATTAGTGCCCCTAGCCTCAAGAAAACACTATTCATATCACGAGAAGTACTATTCATAACATTAGAATTTTTTGGGTGTTACATTTCTTCTCCTTTAAAAAGGAATGTCTTCCTTGACATTACCTAGTTCAAATAACTATGGATATTGCTCCCTCATTTGAGCTTCTATTTCCCATGTGGCCTCTTCCATCCCATGGTGCTTCCAAAGGACTTTCACCAAAGGTATAGTCTTATTCTAAAGCTCATTCACCTCTTTGTCTAAGATTCATATAGGTTCTTCTTCATAAGATAAATCTAGACAAATCTCTACTTTTTTTACTGAAAACATATGTGTAGGGTCCAATCTATATGTAAGCATGGATACATAGAAGACGTAATGAATATATTGAAGTTCAGAAGGTAAAACTAGTCTGTAGGCTACTGGTCCCACATGTTTTGTTATTTCATATAGCTTAATAAACCTAGGATTCAACTTTCCCTTTTTCCAAACCATCAAACTTTCTTCTAAGTGAAACCTTAAAAAACACTTTGTCTCCCACCTCATACTAAATATCTTTTCTCTTTAGATCTACATAAGACTTCTATCTATCAAATGCTTTTAACCTTTCCCTAATAATCTTCACTTTTTCCTCTACATCCTTGATCAAATCTAATCTCATGAGCTTAGTCTCGCTGAGCTCATTCAAACACAAAGGAGTGCTACACTTTTTTCCCATACAAAGCCCTATAAGGAGCCATAACTAGGCTTACTTGATGGTTGTTGTTATAAAAAAACTCTGCCAATGATAGATAGTGATCCCAGCTATGTTTAAACTGAATGGCACAACTTCTCAGCATATCTTCCAACACCTATTAACCATGCTTCAGCGTGAGCATAACATCATAGACTACATAACATCAAATCACTCAACTATCAAAGGATTACCTAAATGACTCTTTCTGATCGTCTATTAGTCTATGGATGAAATGCCATACTAAAACACAATTGAGTACCTAAAGCCTCATAAAGTTTCTTCTAAAACCTCAATATAAATATTGGGTCCCAATTAGATATAATTAAAGTTAGCACTCTATGCAATCTAACAATCTCATCAATGTACAGTTCAACAAGATTCTCCAAAGAGTAGTCCACCCTCACTGGTATAAAATGAGCTTTCTTAGTTAACCGGTCTACCACCTATACTAAATCACATTTGCTCTTAGTCATAAGCAATGTAATAATGAAATCCATAGTGATTCTGTCCTATTTTCATTTTGGAATTGCTATAGGATTAAACAATCTAGATGAAGCCTGATGTTCTGCCTTTACTCACTAATAAGTAAGTCACTTGGTCATATACTCAGATACATCTCTCTTTGTACTAGGCCACCAATAAGACAATTACAAATCTTGATACATCTTTATTCTACCAGGATACATATCATATAGAGCATTATGAGTTTCTTGCAAAATCTTCTTCTTCAGCTCTTCCACATTTAGTACACATAATTTATCATAGTAGTACAAATAACCATCACTCTTGACTTTATACTTAGTAGGCTTCCCCTCTTAGATATCAGTAATTACACTTATCAGCCTATGATTGTCTTTTTTAATCCTTTACTTGCTGTAACAAACTAGGTTTCACTTGTAACTCTACTAATAAAGCATCCTCACCCATGAGCTATAATATGACATTTATAGCCCTTATGACTACCATGAACTTCCAGCTAAGTGTATCAACCACTACATTGGCCTTTCTAAGATGCAAATCGAACAAGCAATCATAATCTTTGATCAATTCCATCTATCTTCTTTGTCTTAAGTAGAGCTCTTTATATGTAGGAAGATACTACAGACTCTTATGATCAGTGTAAACATAACACTTCTCTCTATAAAGATAGTGCCTCCATATCTTTAGAGCAAACATAATAACTAAAAGCTCTAGATTATGAGTAGGGTAGTTCTTCTCATGTGGCTTTATCTACCTCAATGAATAAGCAACAACCTTGCCATCCTATATTAGAACATAACCCATTATGAGATACATCACTATATATGGTGAATTCCTTCCTAAAAAGGGTTGAAATACAATGGGTGCTTCTATCAATATCACCTTAAGCCTGTCAAAACTCTCTTAACATCTATCATCCCATGTAAACTTAACATCCTTTCTTAACAGATAAGTCATAGGTGCTGTGATCAAAGAGAAACCCTTGACAAACAATCTATAATACCCTAACAAACTAAGGAAACTCCTGATCTCTATGGTGTTTTTAAGTGGCTTTCACTCCATAACTACCTCAAACTTACTGGGATCAACATGTATCCCCTTTGTAGATGCTATGTGCCTAAGAAAAGACACTATGCTATGTGCCAGAATCACTTATTGAGCTTAGCATACAACTTCTTATCTCTCAGAATCTATAGCATTTTTCTTAAATGTTATTTATGCTCTTCCTTATTCTTCGAGTAAACTAAGATGTCATCAATGAAGACTACCATAAACTGGTTAAGATAAGGCTTGAAGAATCTATTCATCAAGTCTATAAAAGCTACAGGTGCATTGGTAAGCCTAAATGGCACTACTAGGAACTTATAGTGGCCATATCTTATTCTAAAACTAATTTTTGACATATTTGATTCCTTCACTCTCAATTGATAGTAATTGGATCTCAAATCAATCTTGGAAAACACTTTTACTCCTTTAAGTTGATCAAACAAATCATTTATCCATGGTAAGGGATACGTGTTCTTGATGGTCACTTTATTCAGTTGTTTATAATCCACATAATTGAAGTGAACCATCCTTCTTTTTAACAAATAGAACTAATGCTCCACATGTTGATACACTCAGTCTTATAAAGCCCTTATCAAGCAACTATTGAAGTTAAATCTTTAACTCATTCGACTCAGCTGGTGCCATCTGATATTGAGCTATTCATATCAAAGTAATGCTAGGTAAAACCTCAATACTAAATTTGAGTTCCTATTTTAGAGGGAAACCTAGTAACTCCTATAAAAAATATCTGAGTATTTTGACACGACTGGTATACTACTAACATCTAGCTCTCCTGTCCTAGCATTATACATATGGGCAAGATAACCTTGACAACCTTTTCTCAACATTCATCTTGCTATAATAGCCAATATAACATTGGATAGAAAGTCTATCCGCTCTCCCATAATTATGGTTTTAGCCCCATTATCAGCCCAGAGAGTTAACCTCTTTTGTTTGCAACCCACAATAGCTTGATATTTAGATAGCCAATCCATGCCTAATATCAAGTCAAACTTAGATAGCCAATCCATACCCAATATTAAGTCCAACTCTTTAAAAGGTAGTTCTATCAAGTTAGCTATGAATTGGTGATCTTGTATTCTTAAAGGACACTTTTCATAAACTCTATCAACTGCCACATCCTAGCCTATAGGGTTACTAACAATGATCTCTAGGTCAAAAGGCTCTAAAACTAAACCCTGGTCTCTTGCCTATGGTGTGTAAATATAAAAATGTGTAGACCTCAAATTTATTAATGCAAAAATAGGTGAATTAAAGAGAACAAAAGTACCAGTAAGGATATCTAGCTTATTAGCCTCCTCTTATGCTTTAATGGCATACTATTAGGTAGGAGCTCTATAGTCAGCTTTGAGCTATAATTTATCCCTTCAAGTTCCCACTATTTTCCCTCTTTGATCACCCTACTATCTTTGGTAGATACAAGTGCAGATCTCTGTCCAGTATTAGGTCCCTTCTAACAATCTCTATGGAAATGATCAATGAGCCACACCCATAATGGATACATGTCTTGTTCCTCTAACACTCCCCCTTGTGTCACTTATGATAAGTTAGACATTAGGGTATCTGGCCATCCTTATCTATATATCCTAGTGTAATGGTAGCCTATGATTATTGCTATCTAGTCTTACTCTTGTTTCCTTACACTAACTTTTAGGTTTGGCCCTATCTTTGAGTCTACTATGAAGCCCCAAACTAATAACTATTGAACTTCTTGCTTGACTATGAGCTGCATTGGGTGCTCCCTATCTTAAGGATATTTTCTTCTAATAAAAATTTTTCCTCTCCTTTTATACCCCTACTATAGAACGACACACTAAAACTAGTTGGGAGAAGTCTCTGATCTTTATAGGAACCGCCTAAGACTTGATGTCTACTTGCAATCCCTTCTCAAACCTCTTATATTTTTTAGCTTCAGTGGTTATGGTCTCTTTAGCATATCTACTAAGCATGATAAACTCCTTCCCATATTCCCTAATAGACTTTTGTTCCTACTTATGGTCCATAAACTATTGTCTTCTATCATCTAGATAGTCTTTTATGATGTACTTTTTATGGAATTTTGACAGAAAGAAGTCCCATGTAATCTCCTTTTTAGTTTTATACTTAATTAATACTTCTCACCATTTTAATGCCTCTTCTTATAGAAGTAATAAGGCACATATCACTTTCTCCTCTACGGTGCATCTCATTTGCTTCATTATCTTCTATGTACTGTCCACCTAGTATTCTGACTTCCCTAGCTTTATCTTGCCATCTCCTTTAAAATCTTTAGCTTTCATCTTCTTAACTCTTTCTAGATAAGTCTTGTAAAGGGCTAATGGAACTTATAGCTATTATGATAGTGGTAGAATAGCAATTGTAGCCTATCTCAATAAGTGTAACATCTCTTGTAGAAATATTAGTGGAGCTTGTCCCGCTGATGGTACACATCCCACAGTATTACTCGAAGCAAATATAGCTCTGGTGGCCTTTGGAGCTATGGTTATTAGAGTATAACTCTTCACTTCCTTCTTGCTATGATGTGCCAGAGCGCTAATCTCATATGTAGGTAAGAGAACAAGTCATAAGCCTCGACATCATAAATTATGTGATGTACACTTTAGACACTAAAACACTCATAGGTTAACTAGGAATGCCTAAATCGGAGCTCTAATAACATCAAATGTGGCACCCTTTACCCGATCTGATTGATGAGACCAACGAAGTAGTGCACACAAAAATGCATTATCCAAACTCAATAACTCTTATCCATAGTAACTATATTTGAAAACACATTTTTACTGCATTGCATAAACTTATAAAAATATGGGTTTCCAAAAATTTTTCCAAAACATAGTTATAATTCACTTCTGGGAATCCTCGTGTCAAATATCTAATAGCATAACAGCTACATTAAGATAATATCTCAAAATGAATAGTAACTTACACAATAAAACAACACTTTTATGATCATTTCCAAACATTTTCCAACTTTTATGATCCTCTAATCACTCCAACAGTACACAACAACACAATCATGTCAATCTCAACCTCAGGAAGAGATATCATTCAACATAATAATTTAAAATACACTTAAAACACTTTATAAACCATACAATTCAAAAAGAATACATCAAATATAGTTTAGGCCTATCTCCCCTTATATACATCACATGAGTGCTTAACCTATACATCACATAATTCTAGATACAAAAATCCAAAATAATACCAAAAGAAGCAATCTTCTCTCAATACTCTTAAAGTCCCAAGGCCTTTAATCAACCTGTCTCTTTACCTATGCATCACAAAAAAATGATGCGCTAAGCAATAGCTTAGTGGTGTAAACAATTTAATTTATACATATATGCCTTTATGTCAACATATAAAATGTAAGAGAACATAACAATCGCAATATCACATTATATGCCATATTAGACATTGCATGCATTATTATATCTACATAACATCAACATGCTCAAAACTCATGACATATCATGCATTATGCATAAGGTCATGCCATATTAATATCAACATGTATTAAGTTATTAACTTAGATTAACTAGTTTTATTATGCCTATTTTAGAGTAAAAACAATTATCCCATGGATAATGAGATCATGGTCTGTAATGGCTCTCTTGGACCTTACCGACCGCTATACCAGCATGGGTGTATATGCAATAGCCTTAGTAGACCTTAGTGGTGGCTACACCCATATTGATATAAAGATCAAAGTATAAGCCCATGGGTCACACATTTAATGGACTTGTGGACAAAATGCATTAAGGCACTAAGGTACCTTAGCAGTTGCTATAAAACTCCCTAGTTGACCAATCAACCTATTCATACTAGGTTATTTCACATATAGGCTATAAATAGTTATTTCATAGTTACACCATCTTAATTTAAACTTAACATAGCTTTTAAATGCTTTGTTTTAATCAATAAATGACTAAACTGGGAAAACCTATTCCGGAGGTAAAAATATTTTGAGAACCGGACAGTTCGAGACCCAGGAAAGTGCTCGGATGGTCTCGAAAATAGCATACCCTAAACCTCAAAAATTCCATTTAACATGTTGGTAAAGGAATTAGAATTTTCCGAGGTCACAGGAATATTTTATGAATATTTTGACTTCACCGTGAATAGTGCCTATTGACTTTTTGGCTGAAATTTTGCAAGGACCATAGAAATATTAATTTAGGAATTTAAAAACTAAAATGGGAATTTTTGGAGTACTGTAGAATATAATAAGAATTTTCGAAGTTGAAAATCGGTCTAAGTCAAACAACGATTTTTCAAATGGTGGAATTTTGGGATGAAATTTCACATGAACCTTAGTTACATTGATTTAGGAATTTTAAAACTGGAACGGGAATTTTTGGAGTTCTGTAAAATAAATTATGAATTTTCGAAGCTGAAAACCGGTCCGAGTGAAACAGTGATTTTTCAAACGGTGAAATTTTGAGCTGAAAATTTACAGGGGCCCTACTGACAATAAATGAGAATTTTGAGG
>CANXYI010700814.1:0-13176 GCA_948208565.1 Hura crepitans
CTCGATATAGCTAACCATAACATAATACAATTAGCCTCTTTTTATCAACCATATTAAGACGATCATACTACATCTTTACCCATTCATCATCATCTAAGCCTACCCTAATATTATTTATAGAGTTGGGATTTCAACTTCTACTGGCTAGATAGCTTTTGTCCTATATACTAAAGAGTATGATATGGCCCCTGTGGATGTCCTTATCGACATTCGGTACCATATAATGTGAATGAAGGCATCTCATGCCAATCTCTGTAACTGATCACCATCTTTTGTATAATTTTCTTAATTTTCTTATTGGCAACTTCTATGGCTCCATTCATTTTTAGGCAATACAACATTGAATTGTGATGAATAATTTCAAATTTTTTGTGCAATTCTGACATTTCTTTATTTTTAAAGTTCTTGGCATTATCTATAATATTACTTTCTAGTAGACTATACTTGGATATGATATTTTACTTTAAGAATTTAATCACAACTCTTTTGGTTACACTTGCATATAACATTGCTTTTACCCACTTAGTAAAATAGTTAATGGCCACTAAAATGAAATGATGACCATTTGAGGCTTTTAGCTCGATGGGCCCAATCACATCTATATCCCACATAGCAAAAGGCTATAGAGATGTCTTTATTTTCAATGTAAATGATGGAACATGAATTTAATTAGCATATACTTGGCATTTAAGACATTTATGTGTAAATTAAATACAATTAGACTCCATTCTTAGCCAATAATACCACATCTATAGTATTTTTTTTGCTAAAGAATGCATGCCTAAGTGTGTCCCATAACACCCCTCATTATTCCTTTTTATCAACATATCTGATAAGTGTGGTGTTGGAATTGCTCTTATACAAAACATTCCCGCTAAGGAAGAATTTTTTTGCCAAACATCTAGTAGTTCTTTTGTCACTTTCATTGGCCTCTACAAGATATACTAGATTCTTTATATATTTTATTATATCATGATACCATGTTTCCTATCTAACTCCTCTTTTATGTTAAGCAATAAGCTTGAGTTCTTTTCACTTCTATTTTTAATGAGTGGCATCCTTTTAAATTCATCTAGTTCAAACATGGTAGCCAGAGTGGCTAGAGCATTAGTAATATAGTTTTCTACCCTTAAGACATGTTTAAGATTGAGGTTATCAAATTTATTGACCATATTTTTAATGTGATCCTAAAAGGGGACCAATTTTATATCCTTGGTTTCCAAATGCCATTTAATTAGTTTATGACTAGCACCGAATCTCCATAAACTTTTAAGTTCTTGACTCCCATATCTATTGCTATTTATAACCCTAATACATATGCCTTATATTCTAATACATTGTTAGTGAATTCAAAATAAAACTTTTCAATTATAGGATAGTATTTTCATCATGATCCAACTCCCAGAATGACCGCCTTCTTTTCCTATAGCTAGGATATCTTTATCTAGGAAATCCAGAGTTATAGGATTTTCACTATCAACTGTGTGTTGCGCTAGAGGTTAATTATTACACTTCTTTTTATAGCTTTCTTTATGATATATATTATGTTGTATCTACCAAGCTATCCTCTTAGTCAAAGTAGGCTTTTTAAAGATATATTTTTACAGGATTTATTCTCACAATCAAATATTTGTCATGATAGATCATGTAGTGCCTTAAGCAATTAGCTGTCTATGACAATGTTATGCATATTTTTTTCAAGCAAGATATACATTGTTTTATAGTTTATAAACTTCTTGCTAACATAATACATGACTTGTTCTTTTCTAGTTTATTTTTCTAGCCCAACATAGTCTTAATTAATCTATCATTGATTGTGAGATATAACAATAGTGGCTTATCAGGTATTAGTGGTTATGGTACTGGTTGATTTTGTAAATAATCTTTAATTTTATCAAAAGCCTATTGACATTCTTAATCCCATGTCCCGAGATTTTTTTCTTAGAAGTTTAAATATTGGCTTGCTTTTAGAAGTCAATTGTGAGATGAATCAAGCTATATAATTTAACCTCCCTAGGAAACTCCTTACTTATTTCTCTGTTGGTGGTAAAGGCATTTCATTTATTGCTTTGATCTTATTAGGATTAACCTTTATCCTTTTTTGACTGACTATAAATCCTAAGAGCTTTCTAGAGGTAATCCCAAATGTGCATTTTGCAAGGTTTAGTTTGAACTAATATTTTCTTAATGTTTGGAACAACTTTTTCAGTCCTTTAACATGATCTTCCCCCAATAGGGAATACAAACTTCCATCTCTTTATGCATCATAACATGAAAGAGGATTACCATAGCTCCTTGATATGTAGCACTTATATTTTTTAAATTAAATGACATAAATTTACAATAGAAAGTTCCCCATAATGTGATAAACATGGTTTTTTCTCTATCATCCTAGAATAACTTTATTTAGTTTTAGAGAATCTATCCATGATAGAAAATATGTAATGTCTTATAGTATTGTTAACCAGCATGTCGATTTAGAGTAAAAAGAAATCATCTTTAGGACTTGCTTTATTAAGATCTCGATAATCAACACAAACTCTCACCTTCCCATCCTTTTTGGGTACAGGGATTATATTTTTTACCCATTCATTGTATTTGGCTACTTCTAGGAAGTAGCATCAAATTGCTTTTTTATTTCATTTTTGACTTTCAATAACAGACCTGGGTTCTTTTTTCTCAACTTTTATTTCATGAGCTTACACTTAGGCTTTATAGATAACTTATAACTACAATATTAGTGTCTAGCCCTGACATATCTTCGTAAGACTAGGTAAACACATCAATGTATTCTCGCAATAGTGCATCATTCTTCTTTTCAATTTAGGAGGTAACTCTCTATTAATATTTACCTTCTCTAGGTTTTTTAGTGTCCCTAATTTAATTATTTCTATCAATTCCTATTGAAATCTCATAGCCTATTTTTTCACATTCAAACATCTTTTCCAATTATGGGGATATTTCTACCTTATTGTCTCCTAAATTGCCTTTTGAGCCAATCTCATTTATTAGATTATTAAAATCATAGTTTGGTTTATCATCATCTACATCTTTTAAGTGACTGTTATCCTTGAGTAAATGTGTGAAATAAAAAGAAATGAATACAAGTGAAAAAAAATGGATAAAGCAGAATGTGCATTTTATTTATTTGGAACAAGACAAAGAAAGCCTATGCAAATTTTATTGGCTTTAGGCATTGCCATTATTTCCTATTATTATATTTCATTTAACATGCTTAAAATTACTTTGAAGAGGATGGAAGACCATAAGATTTCTAATTTGATAACTTATAACCAATTATTTAAATCTCTATCTTATCCGTTAATTATGTTAGCATTAGAGGTTTCCTCACATTCACCTATATCTATAACAAACCATTCAATGCTTCAAAAAATGCATTCCAACTTAAGGTATCCTATTCAGTGGAACTTAAGCTCTTGGTTCTAGAGCTTAGCCAATCTTCTATCACATCTTTCCACTCTAATCCTTCTCTTATCTTCCTTTATCATCTAGTATCTTGAACCAACTCGATTAGTGTTGCTATTGGGTTTCAAAATTCTATCACATCTTGAAGGCTTTTTCCTAATCCTTGTTTGACCTTATATCCCTTATCCGTGATGGCACCCTTTAATAGGTTTGCTCACCGAATGCGAATGAGAAGCACACATAGATAATATCTAAACTACCTTTATTGAAAAATCATATAATTTAAAACCTTTTTGAAAACATTTATACATGTATAACTTTTAAAATCTTGACTTAATTAAAACCCTTTTTAAATGTTAAAAACCATTTAGAAATCATTGTGTCAAAAATATGACAGCATAATGACTGTACTAGGATATTATTCTAAATAAATAGTAACTTACAATTAAAAACAACACTTCTAAAATCATTCAAACTCAAACATCACAACTAGATCTTTTTTATCCATCCCAATATCAACATAGTGCAATCTCAAACCATTTCTGACATAATGAAAATAACAAAAAATCTAGTATAAAAGTAGTTGACATATCCATATTACAAAATATTGCATCATAATCAAAGTTACAAAATATATAAAAACTAGTCTAGGCTCATTTCCCTTTGTACAATGTATGAGTGCCAACATGACATACATCCCATAATTTATATAAAGGAAAAGTCAACATACCAAAATATAGTGTCCTTTGATCTATACTGCTAATGAGGCTTTAAGCTTTATCTATAATTTTACCTACACATTGCAAAAATAATGATGTGCTAAGCATAAACGCTTAGTGGTGTATTCAATATAGCATAATTTAACTCATATACATGTAGTCATACATTCATGCATTCATCCAGCATCAACAAATGTAAACAAGTTATATTATGTGCAATGTGTCATGCATAAGTGTACATGTGAGCATTCATAATAATTTACAACACTCATTCACATATGGATTTACATACCAACATACATGTTCCCATATCAATTTATATGTTCAAGTCTTATTAAGTTAAGTATTACTCATTAACTTTGCCTATATACTTAAGACAGACTCTCAAAATTGGATAACGAGTAATCGTTAGCCACAAAGGTCTAGTATTGACTCGAAGGTTTAATACATTGACCATAAAGGTCTAGTGTTGACTATAAAAGTTTGAGATGTTAACCCAAAGGTCTAAATCATTAACCTATAGGTCTGGTATGTTAACCTATAGGTTTAAAATCAAATAAAATCCCGTAGACAAAAATACGTTAGCCCCTAGCCCTAAAATAAGCACCGAAGTGCCCTAACAGCTGCTAATCTCCTTAGTTAACTGGCTAACCTATCCAAGCTAGGTTGTCTACTTATTTAGGCCATCACCATTCTTAATTATGTTTCACCTTATTAGAATAGTTTTTAAGCAACTTATGAGTCCTTTAGCTAATAAATGACCAAAAGGGTTAATTAAGATCAATTTTATTATGATTTCACTTTATGTCATTTTATTATTTTCGTTCACACATATAACATCTTACCATACATAAATCATTCATGAATCTTCATCATCACACAATGCTAATTTTACATCCATTACATGCATATCGACTTACTTCATGCTCATATGCCCTTAACATCCATTATGAATACTTTAAGTATTCACAGTCCAACATAAGCCTTTGGCTTTACATAGTGAATAGTGTTATATGCTCATACCTCATCTTTGTTCAAAACCATATTCCTCATCATATTGCAATATTAAATCCATTATATAGTTATGATTCTCAAAACATAATCATACCTCATATTATCATACATAGCATATATGCCTTTTTCTTTTAAGCCATAAAATAAATATAAACTTAATTTTTATTCATTTTGCACACATATCATATTACTTATATAAACATGTCATAACATATCCTTTTCTATCATGCAACCCATTTAAGCCCTTCTTTAAGTGAGAGAAGGTTTCAGCCTAACATTGACATGACACTATTCATTACATATTACTAATATTTTAAGCCATAACATTTTCTTTCCTAAATTTTATACTAATCACCAACTAAGTTATCAAATTCACATTACATACTCTTAAAACCATTAAAGTGTCATTTACCGTATGTATACCTCAACTCATGAAACTAAGACCAAATTAAGAAATCACACATTGTTAAATATCATTTATCTTAATTCTCACCTAATTACTAATTACTATCAACAAAAATACTAACCTATACCCTATGTAATTTTCAGTCATCACCTAAGTCCCATTTAAACATCATATTCTCAACATGCTAATAGGTTCAAAATCACTTTCTTAACATTATATTATCATCACACATAAGTTTCCACCAATTTAACATATAGTACACATTACATACATATACACATGCACACTTTAACACGCACTCATTTATTAAACCTTTATGCTACATTGAATAAAAATACCAATTAGTATCTTTTAGACACCAAAAAGCCTTTTACATATTCTTTTTCCCCTTGGAAGTTCCTTAATCTCCTTTTTCTACACAAAATACACCATTACCATAAACAAAAATTCATATAAAATTAACCACACACCTAAAATGAAATCTAACTTCATAGATATCTTATATAACCTCCAAAGACTTTTAGAAAAATATCAAACCCAAAAGAAAATCACTCTTTCAAAAATTGGTTACTATAAACATAAAATCCTAACATAAAAAATCTTCAGATTAAAGCCTTCTTTCATGAAATTGATGGTGTAAATGGGAGTTAGAGGGTTGAATTTAGGTGGTTTAGTTTGTTTTTAGGGGTTAATTATAAGAGAGAAGAAGAAAAATAGTGGTAAGAAGGGTACAGAGTAGTGTTAGCCACTATAGGAGAAAAGAAGCAAAAGAAGGAAATGAAATGTTGACTTTTTAATTCCATTTTGAACCCTTTTATACTCATTTTAATGGACGGTCAAAATTAGTGGTCAACATGATCCAATGGCTCTCATTTATCTTTTTTATTCCTTTTCTTTTAAAAATTATTTTACTCCTTTTAAAAGCCTCTTTTAAAGTCCTTTAATATGCCATAAAATCATTTACATTAAGACCAATAAAAATTGTGTTAAAAAACCAAGAAAATCCAATTTAATTAAATATTTTTATCCTCGTTTCCTTTAGATAAATTACTTTCTGACATTTAAAAATTCCAATTCCAATGCCAATAGACTATTTGAAATATATGAGTATCAAGTTGTGCCAATCTCAAATTTTTCAAAGCAAAAACAAAATATTTAAAGGCTCAGCGAAAACTAGGTTACTATTTATAAGACATTATTGTAAAATCTTTAATGTCATTTTTTTACCTTTTAAATGACTTCATTTTTCACTTCAAATTTCACCCAAATTTTATTATTATGAATACTTTCATTCAGTCACATCAGTGTGACTTGGGTCTTGATAAATAGTATTCATATCCTTGAAAGTGTTATTCATAATACTAAAATTTTCGAGCATTACATCCATTATTCTTTATGCCACTATGCTTGTTACTTTAGGGAAACAATACTTTTAAAGCTCCTCACTTAGTGGGACAAATATGGCATTCACCATTTTTAACGATTGAAAGAAACTTTGCAAAGCTTCCTCAGCTACTTCTATGTAATAAGCTTTTACTAGTTTGGTAATTAAGATGTCTTATTTTGTATGCACTTCTATCAACTTTCCTTTAACTATAAATTTCAACTTTCGATAAAGAGATGATAGGATTGCTCCTACACTATGAATTCAAGGCTTTCCTAGTAGCATACCATATATAGGGTTGATTTGCATAACTTGGAAAGAGATGTCGAACACTATGGGTCCTACATGGATAGGCAACTCAATCTCAGCTATTACATCCTTTCTAGTGTCATCAAATACTTTCACTATCACGTTGCTTGTTTTATGAAGGAGTAGTCAATTGGCAGTTTAATCAAGGTGGATTTTGGCATCACACTAAGGAATGATCCATAATTAATCAATACCTTAGCTATCTAGTAATCCTTGCACTTGACTAAGATGTGTGATGCTTTAACATATCCTATACCTTCTGGTGGAATTTCATCGTCAGTAAAAGTGATGTAATTCATAATAATCACACTTCCTATTATGTTATTCAATCTTTCAATAACTATGTCATGCTACACATAGGTTTCATTTAGTACTTTAAGAAGTGTTTGGCATTATGGTTTAGATGCTAGGATTAGGGATAGTAATAAAATATGAGCCGATGTCTAATTGCATTATTCAATAATTGTATATTCACTTTACTTTATCAATTTTAGAAATTTACACATTTTCTCTTAAGATATCGAACTTTTAGTCTTAAAAGATTGCTCACGCTTATTTTCTAAAACAATCCCTTGATCTATCTTTTTCCCTTTTTTGCTGCACTCTAATTCCTCTTTTTGCTATTAATTTACCTTTTCGAAAATGTAGCATCTCTCACTCTTTGTCATTCCGCTTATTTTAGTAATATTTTCCACATCTTCTTTTGTTTTCTCTAATTTTTCCCTTTGGGTAGTAATAGTACACTTGTATCTCTATGGCACTTCCTTAGAACTTTTATATAGGCAAGGCTTGGGAGTTTCCAGTGTAATTTTTGCCAATGCTTTTGACAAAGATAAGGGCACAGTGTCAACCATTATTTTTTTTTTTGGAGGGGGAGGGAGGGAATAGATAATAATTGGGATTAATATGCCTAGTCTCTCTTCCTCATTCCCACATCCTTTGTTGGGTTACTAATTGATATGAATTTACCATCAATCAGGTCTAAAATTTGCTTTTTAAGGGATTTATTTCTTTTCCTCATATCTATTAGAATTATTAAGCCTTAATTAGAGCTTTTAGTATATATTTATCATTTGTTATTGATTCTACATATAGATTTAATTAGTTTTCTTCCATATTTAGAATTGACCTTACTTTGCCTACTTCAAAATTCAGTAAGGGGTTGGTTGTCACACTTAAGGATGTTTGATTCTCTTGATCAAATTTAAGCCATCCTACATCTCGAAGGTTTTGTACTTGCTTCTCAAATGTAGTACAATTTTCTGTGATGTGCCTTGGTATTCCTGCATGATATTTGCACTTGGCATTTTGAACATACCACTTTAGAAATGGTGGTGTGAGGGGTTTCAAAGGATGCAAATTGACCAAGTTATTTTGCAACAACTAGGGTAATAATTTTGCATATGTTATTCGAATTAGGTTGTAAGTGTTTAACATTTCTTCTTTGCCCTAATCCCAAACTAGCTTATCTGTGACACCCCTTATTGAATTCCTAAAGAAACCCAACAAGTGGTACACTTCCCACCAGGTCACCTATCTCACTACTCCTATGGTTATTCATTTAACTTTTATTTATACTGTCCTAAGCAATACTGTTTGACTCCCAATATAATCCAGTCTATTCCTATATCCATTCAAGTTCATATTATGATATTAGGCTATTTTAAAAGGTTTTCAATCACATTCAAGTAATCCTTAAAAAATCGATAGCATAACGGTTGTTTGGGTCATTATCTTAAAATTTTTCTCAACCTATAAACACTTCTAAAACATTTATCATGTCTCACCTGACCCTTCTGGTCCCCCCCAGATATCATCCTATCATCATCAATTATCACATAGCAATCACAAGCCTTAGGCCACAAATAATAATTCACATAGAGCCTCTGGCTCACATATCACATGCATACAACATTCAAGCACACAAGGATTTACAATTAATTATTATTACAAAGTTTGTTTGCATATATATAGAATTACATTCTTGTGTCTCTTTATATACATCGTACCTATTTTCCCACACCTAAGTACATGATGTGCAAAAACTATACAAATATACATTATCAACCTTCTTTACAGTTGTCCTCAGAACTACCCACACACTTTATGATGTGACAATCTTATTTTTGGTATCTGTGCACCAAAATAGATACGCTGAGTATAAAATACTCTATAGTGAATTCAAGCATTAAAATCATGTCTACCAATTATATCTATACATCATATTCCTATTTACTTCTATTTCTATTAGCCACGTTCAAGCTAGAGCTCAAACAGGTAAAATTACCATATTATCCCTAGGAGATTTCTGTCTGTAAGTTATCCAATTTAACCACTATGATTTATATAAATTATGTCTTATGACCAATATTATTCATTATATGCATATTCCATACAATTTAAGCCATTTATTAATATCAGTGAAAAATTACCAAAATACCCTTATGTTATAATTTATGGCCATAGGTACATTTATTAATTTTATTTAATTACTTTAGCTAGCCCATAACTTTGATAGACACTGGATCTAGAGGGAAAAATAAACTAGTGCAGTGGTCCCCATTCTGGACTTGCATCGTAGCACCAACTAGGTTATATTTTGGCACCCAGGGTGCGAAAGATAATGTCTAATTTGCCTAGCAGACTAGCCTATTCAACCGGCTAGTACAGTGATCCCTTGGGACTTTAGCCACTGTACTGACCCTATTTAAAGAATAAAGATGTCATAAACTTGTTTGCATAGCAGACTGGTCTGTTTATCTGACTAGTGCAGTGGTCCTTCATGACCTACACTGTTGCACTGATAATAAAGATAAAATTCAAGTGAATGTCACAGTCTAATCTGATTATCTGACTAGTGCAGTGGTCCTTTAAGACCTACACCATTGTATCGGCAATAAAGATATAATTCAAGTGAATGTCATAGTCTAATATGATTGTTCGACTAGTACAGTGGTCTAAAAATGGACCTAGGCTACTGTACCGGCCCTAGCAGCTGCAAAAATCCCTAAGTTGATCGATCAACCCATCTAGTGGGTGTCTAACTAGTAGGCCATATAACCTCAATTCATGTCTATTTGTTTATTGATTAAGTTCTTATAATATTATAAACTTAAAAATAGGCAGTTATTATTTTTATTGTACAATTGGAATTTAGCCCGGTCTGGTATGGCCACTACTAGGTGAATTATCAAGAACATATATACAAGGTTCAGGTGCTAATAATTATTATATATTATGTTGCATTTAATTTCATAAACATTTCACAAATTTAGGCTAATCACTATTCAAAGGATTTATTTGGTCAGGTAATGGTCTCTTAGGATAGTTATGGGTTATTACGTCAAGTTTCAACTACCCATTTTAGGCTTATTCCTTAATCTTTTTGCGTGTAGTTTTCAACCTTACTTCCATAAAGTTCATAGGCCCTAGGCCACACAGTTGCTAGGCCATTTCTAAGGCTAAACATAGGCTTTAAAGTCATACCACATAATCACACAATATAGCTCTAATAGGCATATTATCTACTTACAATTTATAGCCCTTAAGGCACATTTTATAAGTGTATTATGATCATTTTCCTAAGTCTTTTCTTAACTTAATTCAATTCTACTTCCTAACATCTTCTATGTCATTTATTGATCACCTTTTTATGTTATTTAAGTTAACACACTACCTAATTTCACATCAAATATATTAAGCTAACATAGTTCATATAATTATAGCACACCTGGCAAATATATCACACACATCTACCCATATTTCTAGGCAAGCTTCAATAGGGAACCTCTCAAATTTAGCCATCCCTTGCCTTGATCAAGCCTTTCCATGATGTTTGTTACATATCCCACCATTCATTCATACCTTAAACACATACCTACCTATACATGTACCATATCATGCTATATTAAGTGACTTACTCACCATATAGGTCTTAGCCATTTAAAGAAATCACTATAACCATGAATCAAATTAACTTATCACATGTCACACTATCCATAATACATGCCAGAACAACTAGTCACACTTAGCCACACACACAACCACATACCATAGGCACTAATCCTTATTTGTTATTGCCAAATCCAGTAACCAATTAAGCCTACTCCCATACCAAAGCTATCGGGTAGCCATGACACACAATGACCAATCCATTTTTCATCAAATCCTACCTATTATAAATGTCCAATTTCCTTTTCATAACTAAAAAATTTCATTAGGACTTCAAAGAGCCAATACATTCCACTAGTTCACCCACCTCTAACACTCATTTCTAGCCCCTTTAAGAATCAAATGACATGAAGAAAATGCTGGAATTCACTTACCTCTCAATTACACCACCTCAAAGTTGCCCAATTCTTAATTCCAGCCCTTCTATAGATGCTTCTTTTCTCTTTTTTCAAGCCTTTTCTTCCTCAATTCACCACAAGCACTATTAAAACACATTCTTATAGATGTTAGAAACTTCAACCATCTATTTCTAGCAAGGAAACCTCAAGAAAACCCATGAGAACTCACCTTGAAAGCTTGTTGCCTCTGACCTTTGCTTCTTTGTTGATTTTTAATTAATTCTTAGAAGCCCCTTTTGCTATGATTCTTCTTCTTGATTTTCCTTAACATCTGATGGTGAATTTAGGTGAAATAAGTTTGATGAAACATATTAAAAAAGAAGGTGAGAATGGTTGTTTTCTACTAGGTGGCATCAATGGCTGGGGTAGGAAGAAAGAAAAATTTTCCTTTTATATGAGTGGATTTGCCACTTGTCAAAGCCATGTGGACACTTGGCATAGGCCTTGGGCTAGATGGAATGATACAAGTGGGTCTCATGACCACCTGAACCACCTCAAAACATCTCAATTTTTTGGCAATCAAAAAATTCACCAAAATTCACACATACCTCAAAAAATTACACCATTTATTTCAAAATTCATATTTTAATCCCCTTTACATGCTCATAAATTTTTGTGGTTAAATTCCATTGATAGCGTGGTTTTCAAACTGCCTTGATTTGCATGCCAACCTCGAAAATTATGAGAATTCGCAAATGACTTTAGAATCCAAAAATTTTTTCACCAATGAACTCAATGGAATTTTTAAGCTTCAGGGTTCACTATTTTTGGGTCCGTTTGGGCATATCTCTGGTCATTCCTAGCCCGAAAAATTTTTATTGTCCCAAGGGGTAGCTTACAATTCGAAATGAATTATTGGTTTTGCTAAATTTTAGATTTTGCCTTTTTTATCAAATTAAAGCCCCTCGAAGTTTCATGGCCAGTGTCATTGCCTCAATTTCTATACAAGAGACCCAACACCCTGAGCACACCTCCCGAACCTAGTGACACTATTCATAGAGCCTCAAAACACGGGTGTTACATTTCTTCCCCTCTTAGAAAATTTCATCCCCGAAATTACCTGGAGCAAATAAGTGAGGATACTGAGCTTTCATTTGTTTTTTTGGCTCTTAGGTAGCTTCTTTTGTATTGTGGTATTTCCATAACACCTTAACCAGTGGTATGGACTTATTCCTCAACTGCTTTGTTTCACGTGCCAAAATCTGCACCAGTTCCTCCTCATAACATAGATTCAATTGTACCTTAATATCTGTCATCGAAATCACATGTGTTGGATCCGATCTGTACCTCTTAAGGATAAAAACATGAAAAATATCATGTATCTGTCTTAACTCAGGTGGTAGTGCTAGCCTGTATGTTAGGGGTCTGATCCCTTTTATAATCTCATAGGGTCCTATGAATCGACAACTTAATTTTCCCTTTTTCTCAAACCTCAGCACCTTTCTCTATAGAGAAACCTTCAAGAACACTTTTTCCCTAATAGTTACTCAATATCTATTTGCTTCAGGTCAGCATATGATTTTTATCTATCCACAGCTGCCTTCAGCCTTTCCTTGATTAACTTTACTT
>CANXYI010700818.1:0-15540 GCA_948208565.1 Hura crepitans
TATGGATAATTACATGATTAAAAAGTTAGTGGACCTTTACAAGATGAAATTCTTTTGATGCATGGTTAACATGTCATATGCTAGTGTGAAGTGTACTTAAGTTTATATAAAGTGTGTTTACATTGCATGAGTATTAGCATGAAAAAATATGGTATGCAAGATATAAAGCTTTTGTCATGTAGTAGGTATAATGTTGTGCATGTGTATTAAGATAAAGCTTAATATACACATGGTACATAGAAATAGGAAAGATATAAAATAAAAAGTATGTAATGTTTACATTATGTAGTAAGTACAAAGTGTTGTTCAAAAGAATAGTACAAAGACAAACACAAGCAATAAGGTATCCAACCTTATTACTCCCACACATTTGGTTTTAGTCATTTTTCCTAGGTGAGTTACCTAAGCATCATCGAGGGATGCACAAGTTAAAATATAGGCTTAATTAGGCCTAATGACCTCTCGTATTTAAGGCAAATGCAAAAATATCAACCCATAACATTTAAGTCTTATTTGAGGTGAAATTAGGTTAGGCCCATTCCAGATAAAAGGCATAATAGGCTTGGTCCCACTTCAAATAAGGTTAAATGTAATAGGTCCACATAACAATCATAATGCAATCACAAACTCTTAAGGTCATATAATGTAGGGGAAGTTGCTAAGATTGACTATTTAAGCTTATGGTTTGGTCAAAAGGCTTATGGCTCCTACAAGCAGAGGTCCCTCCTAACGGGTCTTTCTAATTAAGGATAATAGCAACTAATTAGTTCACCTTTTTATGTACTTGAAGGCATGAGGCTTATGAGTGATGGATATGCTACCACTTCTCCTTTCTTAAATGAAAAATGGAATCATTGTTCACAGCACCATCCATGGTAAAAGGGACATAGTTTTTATAGGATGCAATGCATGGTTTGATAAAATTTGGAATATTAGATGGTATATTATTTGGGCACTTTTAGATTGAGATTCTCAGTCCCCAGTGAAGTTGCCACTATAAAGATTATATATTTTTACCAAGGATGAGAGTAGTTAGTGGTGTCACCACCTAGCCTCCACACTAGGACCTTTAATCTTCTGTACTAGAAATGCTTGATATTCAGATCTTATTTATGCCCTAATAATATGCCTCTTTTATACTTTGTAACATTTATCAATCCCTTCTCAAGCAAGCATACATTATATTTAAAATAGTTATGTCACCTTTTCATGTATAAGAAGTAAATTGGTAGGCATTCAACAAGTATATTGTACATCTAGAAATTGAGTCATTAATTAGTTGTTAATTGACCAGACAATTACCCATAATTTCATAGGAATTAGTGGTAATTGCCTAACTCCCATCTCTAGGAGATTAGCCTTTATTAAAATACATTTTTAATATTATTTTAATTAAAGAAAACTTAAATCTATTTTTAATAGAAAACACCAATTAATTATGTAGAAAATTATTTAAATGTGAGATTTTAGCTTAAGTGTGTAAATAAGTAATTAACTACCTATTACAACCCCAAAATAAGTAATGAAATGGAAATAGTACAAAATAAAAGAAAATAGTCCATAACATAAAACTGGTCTCGCCCGTGGGTCATTAATTCCATGTGGACTTAATGCAGCTCAAGCATATGTCTATGTACATTACTACTTACAATGGTTATTATGTTCATCCAGACCTCCACTCTAGTGAAAGATGTCACTTGCATACAACTCAAAGGAAAAGGTTAACGATACCAAATAAAGATTCATATTTATTAACAAAGAAGACAAGAAATACAAATACATGTGAAAATTAGAAATCAAAGTCAATGTCCATATGGACTACTTTCCTCATAAAAGGGAGTCTATATGGATTACATAACAGAGTAGACATGCTTAACTTAAGTACAATAGTGTGGACTGTATTCCTCTTGAGAGAGAGTCTATGCAGACTTTAAGAAAAAACCAAGAGACTAAAATAAGATCTATATAAATTATGTTCCTTATGAAAAGGAGTCTGTACAAATGTGTAATGGTTCCAACAAGTCAACAACATGAACATAAGTGTACAAAATAACTATACATGGAAATATCATACAAGTATATCAATATAGTAAACAAAATACATGAAAATATTATATATAAGACATAAGATACTACTATCAAACCTAAGCCCTTGCTGATGACATATCAACAAATTTAGTTTGTACAGACTTCATTGTGTTCATAGATAGGTCCGTCCAATTAGGACAAAAATTACAAAATAGTTATAACATAATGATAATCAATTGTACAATATAAAACAACTTAAAATGATGACATATTCCTATGATCAAAGTAGGGATTACATAGAATCATGTCACTTGAGATCAATCCATGGAGATCATAGGTCCATGAAAATAGCCTCAATATATGTAGTCAAAGGCCTCAGATCTTACCTTTGTATGTTGAATTCGAGCAATAATGCAAAAGGTAGGGTTTCGGAAGAATATAATTTAAGTGTGGGCTAATAAGGTTAGTTGATCAATTCCTGTTTAGAGTCCCCTCCTAGACTCATTGACAGTGGATTTAGGCTCTCAGAATTGCCTCCCTTTGAGCTCCCTCCTTCTACTCATACCCAAAAAGGGTATTTATAAGCTTAGGGTTGAGAGTCTCCAAATTAGAAGTAATACAGTCCTTTTAAGATTGGGAGATAGAGTTTGGATAGGCATCCTATGCTTCTGGAAGCTTTTAGATTGGCATGTTCATGTAGACTTGTATGTCTTAGTCCATGTAATGCCCGAAAAACTTTGACATGTGAATAGTGCTCTTCAGTAGGCAAGTAAGGGCCCTTAGAGCTTAGGGTGGAAGCTTGTGGGGTATGAACGGAATTTTCTTACTATTTAAAAACACATATTGAGGATAGGTTAAGGTTAAAATTCAGACATGAAATAAGGTCATTTAGGCAGTTAATGAATAAAGTGAAGCTACGGGTGAATAGTATTCACCAGAGGAAAAGTGAGTAGTACTTTTTGAGAGTTAAAGAAAAGTTAAGAGAACATAATGGTAGGAAATATTATAAAATAATTTTAGGTGAAATTTAGGAGTGAATGGACGTCATTAAGGAGGTTAAAGAGGCAAGTGAAATTTTCACGATAGTGTCATGTGAATAATATCATAGTTAAAACTAAATGAAAAAATATTTTGAAGTTGCTCAGAATATTCTAAGAGTAGCACATCCCTATGGTAAAAAATTATGACTAAGCTAATGGTATGATAATTGGAATTTTTTTGAGGCCAGGAAGTTATTTAATAGAATTAATTTAAGACATATTAATTTAATTTGAATAGCTATCCTTTGAATTAAATTTCAATTTTTATGGGGTACATATATTATGTAATTATCTAATTAATGACACTAGTTAGAAATTAAACTGACATATGGGAGGCTTAAAATTAATATTTATGAAGTTAGATTTACTTTTAGAATTTTATGTGATTTATTAGGAATTTTCTAATAATTAAAATGTGTATATTTTTTAGGAAATTTGGAGGCTTGATGAATTAATGGGGAAATGATGTGAGGAGGCTAAGTTAAAGCTAAAAAGCCTTTAGGTATGTGTGTTCATTAAAATATACATATGAGATATTAAATTGTGAAATTAAAGTATATATATTAGTATATTTGTGAAGAAATTAGTGTAAAAATGTGTGTAATTTTGCATTGGTTGATATAATTAATTTACTTAAGTGTTTGATGAATAGATTAGATGGGAAATTTAATGAGGGTTGATGAATTGTATGAAGAGGCCTTAGTGGCCAAATGGTGTGTTATTGTGTATGTGTGTGAATTATTGAGCTATTTTGTTAAAGAATGTGTAATGGTGTTAATTGCAATAAAATAATGCATGTAATACAAAAAAGGTAAATTATTTGATTTAAATGGGATAAAGGAATGTTTGAGATGTGACTAAGGTGGGAGTTATGATATGAAATGTTAATTAAGGGATAAATTACTTAATGGTTGAATGGTGTTCATATGCTAAGTGTGAGTGTGCCATGTAATAAGGAAAAAAAATTATAGCATATTTTTAGGTTAAATATGGACATGAAATACCTAATGTGATAATATGAGGAATGGTGGATGAAAATGCATGGTATGAAATAAAATTTGGTGAAGTATGACAAGTATGTGTGTGTGTGAAATAATCATTTGTAGTAATGAGAATATAGCATGGGATGGAGAAATGCACATAAATGAATTTGGTGAAAGAATACGAGTAAATGTGACATTGAGAAACGATAATGATAATTTTCCTAAAGCTTTTGATTTGAGAGTTGAGGTCATAGAAATGACTAAATGAATAGTAACATTCTTGTAAATTGGATGATACCTGAGAAATATTTGAAAATGAAAGTGTACTTGTAATTGTGGAAAGTAAAAGAAAATATAATCAATGGTCAATGACCTATAACTGAGTAATTAATTTGGTAATCAGATAATGGCTTATATTAGTTAGACACCCACTAGATGGGTTGACTAGTAAACTAAGGAAAAATGTAGCTACTAGGGTTAGTTCTCCTTTGCCACTATCTATCTTGTATACTTATGATGGTAGTGTAGCCGTCGAGGTTCTGATATTAAACCCTGCATACTCAAGTATTAAGAGGTCCCACAGGACTTATCCCTACTACTCATTATTCTAGATTTGAGAGGTCCCATGGGATTGATCCTTGCTATCCACTAATATATGATTGATAAATCTAAGTTGGGTGGTCCTTGCTGAATTAATCTTACCACTTTAATTTAAGAGGTTCTCTGAAACTGATCCCTACTATCAGGTGGAATTAGGTAGGTACAGCTATTGAGGTCCAAAATATTGGCCACTGCACAATTTTGATTCTATTTTCTAGTGTCTTTAAGTGTAGGCTCTCAGTATCGGCCAAGAACAGGAAAAAAATAAAAGAGTAAAGTTATTATAGAGAAATCAAGAGGCCTAAAATTATGATTAATTGGCATAACTAAGAATAATATCAAAGCAAATCATAGCTAAAACAAGACAAATGAAATACAAATTTCTAATAACTTGGAATACAATTAAAGGGTAACATAATAAATGGACAAAGCTAATTACCTGAATTGGATATTAGTAAAGTCTTTAACATTCTTAGATTTTGTATAGGAGGTGTATCACAATTAAATAGAGGGAGTTTAAAATAAAATAAATACAGTAGAACTAGTAAAACGGAATAACCACTATAGACAAGTGAATGGGAATTGAATGTAAATATTATGATTAGTTTTTGATATTGCATGTCTTTATATATGCCTTATGTATAAACTTAATCAAAACAGTGGGAATTAGAAAATGATAGTAACCACTATAGTTTGTGATGGAGTATTATATATAAATAGATTAAGAGTAATGTATGCTACTATAGATGTGCAAATTCATATTAATAGTTTTCTCAGGACATTTCATGCCTTTATGACTACACTTATACATGCATTTAATGGGTAATAATGATGATGTATGTTATGCCAATTCAATATTAGAGTTAGGCATCAAATTAATGCATAAATTGACATTAATAAAATTTTGATATTGGGATATTGTAAATTACTAGAATAATTAATATACATAATCTATATGTATTGTGTGTTTAACGATAATGCATATGTTTTGGTTCTCCTGATGTGTAGGATTAGCTCGGGTCTAGTAGGGGCAGCCTTAAAATGCAATAGTTTAATGATAAAAAAAATTAGTTCTGAAGGAGAATAGTCCTTTGTGTGTTTAAATGAGTAGGATGAGTAGGTACTCATTCTGGAGTCCTTGTATAATGGAGTAAAACTCCTTCTTAAAAGAACTTTAACCTTATGTAATTTAATTCATAATTTGTATGTAATACGAGTATGATAAATTGTTAAATGTAAATGTAATTATGATAGAGAATGATATGATTAGTGTATATTGAATAAGATATTATTACATGGAACATTGTTATATTAGTTAAGATGGTTCTATGATAGATCAGAAGGATCTAAAGATGTGTATTGATCTTAAAACTATATTAGAAGTGTTTTATATAGGTAGAAAATTTTTGGTTTTTAACTCGAGTAGTCATTATGCTGCCTGATTTTCTATAAATTATTTTTTAGTTGCATTAAAGGTTTTTAATCAATTAATAATAGCTAATATAAGACTAATATTAAGTGATAATAGATAAATAATCAAGGTACATCACAGGGATAATCAGATCTATAAGTGTTAAGCAAATGATAAGCAAAGTAGAAATTATGAAGGGTGATCAATGGGAAGTGATGTTCTTATTGGGTTCCTTTGGGAATTGAGTAAAGGTGTTACATGTAGTGCTATCAAAGCCTAGTTTAGGCATTCGTAGGACTATATGGTCTATATGAGTACCCAAATGTCGGATTAGGGAAAAGAATATCCAAGGAACAAAATTTATTGAAATTAAAAGAGTTAATGCTCCTAAGTATCTATCAATGACCCTAAGGAGATAGGCTACTTCTTTTTCTCATTGTTGATACATGAAAACATTGGGGTTGGTTATGCATCCATTAGCATGAAATTGCATTTTGGCATTTTGCATACTTGTATTATTCTGCATACATCACATTTATCATTGCGTATGAATAACCATGGCTTGATTATATACATATAGATAGTTCTCTTGCTAAGGGAATTGATAAAGTATAATGGTAATAAGTAACATATTGATAAAATAATGTTCAGAGAAGTAAAATAAGAGATTCCTAAGTTTAAGCGAGGTGGACTGAGAAGAGGGTAACACTTATAGGCACAAATTGAACTGGCTATATAATGAAGCAAAAGAAAATTGCCATAATCCTACTAATAGAGCAAGGGATAGGCAATGGGTGATGAAAACTACAGTAATAGTATTTAAAAAGATAAATGATATAACTGTAAGAGGTAAGATTAGATCATGAAAGGTGAACTCAGGAAAGTTATAAGGTAATGAACAATATTAAGAGGGGAAGTAGATAAAGAAATTAAAAATATCTATTTAAATAGTAACTGAGGGAAACGTTAAGTATTAGAATGTATTATGTGAGTGGAATTGATATGTAGAATTGACGATCACTGAGATACGAAAGGAGAGATCTAAATAAGAATGATATATGAACATTTTCTTAGGCTTGATAAGAGTAAAGTGGGAAGATGTAGATAGCATAAGCTATAATAATTTTGAAGTTGAAATTTTTTTAAGAAGGGAAGGACTGTAATGCCCAAAAAACTCTAGTGTGTGAATAGTGCTCCTTAGTAGGCGACTAGGGCCCCTTGGAGCTTAGAGCGGAGGCTTGCAGGGTATGAATGGAATTTTCTTACTATTTAAGAATACATATTGAGGATAGGTTAAAGTTAAAATTCGGATGTAAAATGAGGTCATTTAAGTGGTTAACGAATAATGTGAATCTATAGGTGAATAGCATTCACCTAAGGAAAAGTGAACAGTATTTTTCAGGAGTCGAAGTTGAGTTAAGATAATAGAATGGTAGGAAATATTGAAAAATAATTTTAGGTGAAATTTGGCTATAAATGGAAGTCATTAAGGAGGTTAAAAAGGCAAGTGAAATTTTCACAATAGTGTCACGTGAATAGTACTGTAGTTAAAGCTGAACAAAAAAATATTTTAAAGTTCCTCAGAATATTATAAAAATAGCACATCCTTATGGTAAAAAGTTATGACTAAGCTAATGGTATGGGAATTGGAATTTTTTGAGGTCGGGAAGTTATTTAAAGGAATTAATTTAAGGCATATTAGTTTAATTTAAATAGCTATCCTTTGAATTAAATTATGATTTTTATAGGATACTTATATCATGTAGTTATCTAATTAATGACACCAGTTAGAAATTAAATTGACTTGTGTGAAGCTTATAATTAATATTTATGAAGTTAGATTTAATTTTAAAATTTTATGTGATTTATTAGGAATTATCTAATAATAAAATGTGTATGTTTATGAGGAAATTTGCAGGCTTGATGAATTGATGGGAAATGATGTGAGAAGGCTAAATTAAAGCTAAAAGGCCTTTAGGTAAGTGTGTTCATTAAAATATACATATGATATATTAAATTGTGAAATTAAATTATACATATTTATATGTTTGTGAAGAAATTAGTGTAAAAATGTGTGTAATTTTGCATTGGTTGATATAATTGATTTACTTAAGCATTTGATGAATAGATTAGATGGAAAATTGAATGAGGATTGATGAATTGTATAAAGAGACTTCAGTGGTCGAATGGTATATGGGTGTGTATGCGTGTGAATTATTGAGCTATGTTGTTAAAGTATGGGTAATGGTGTTAGTTGCAATAAAATAATGCATGTAATATAGAAATGGTAAATTGTTTGATTTGTAAAGGATAAAAGAATGCTTAAGATGTGACTAAAGTGGGAGTTATGATACGAAATGTTAATTAAGGGATAAATTACTTAATGGTCGAATGGTGTTTATATGCCAAGTGTGAGTGTGCTTATGTAATAAGGAAAAAAAATTATAGCATGTTTACGGCTTAAATATAGGCATGAAATATGTAATGTGATAATATGAGGAATGGTGGATGAAAATGCATGGTATGAACTAAAATTTGGTGAAGTATGACAAGTATGTGTGTGCATGAAATGATCATTTGTAGTAATGAGAATGTGGCATGGGATAGAGAAATGCACATAAATGAATTTGGTGAAAGAATACGAGTAAATGTGACATTGAGAAATGGTAATGATAATTACCATAAAGATTTTGATTTGACAATTGAGGTCATAAAAATGACCAAATGCATAGCAACATTCTTGTAAATTGGATGATCCCTTAGAAACATATGAAAGTGAAAGCGTACTTATAACTGTGGAAAGTATAAGACAATAAAATCAATGGTCAATGACCTATAATTGAGTAATTAATTTGGTAATCAGATAACGGTCTATATTAGTTCGACACCCATAGGATGGGTTGACTGGTAAATTAGGGAATAAAGCAGCTGCTAGGGTTGGTCCTTCTAGACCATTATCTATATTGTATACTTATGATAGCGGCGGTAGCCGCTGAGATTCTGATATTGAACCTTGCACACCTAGGTATTAGGAGGTCCCACAGGACTGATTCCTGCTACCTATTATTATGGATTTGAGAGGTCCCATAAGACTGATCCCTACTATCCACCAGTATATGATTGATGACTTTAAGTTGGGAGGTTTTGCTAGACTGATCAATGCCACTATATTTTGGGAGGTTGTTCATAACCAATCCCTACTATCGGGTGGAATTAGGTAGGTGCAGCTACTAAGGTCCAAAATTTGTTGATTTTGGGACTAAAGACTTTCTTAAGTATTCAGACTTTAACCCAACATGAAAAGCCTATAGTATGGACCCATTCACCTTTTTTGGCCTATAATGATTACCAAAGACAAGCTCCTAAGCAATGGCACAAGCCCTTTAGGAAGCAAATATAAATATGCACGGACCTATTTTAAATAAGGTCCATATATACACACTCCACCTAGGTTCGTACTAGCCCAATTAGCTCTACCAAGCCTAAGGTCCATGGTCTGCCTGGACAAGTCCAAGTCATGTCTATGTGGACTAACTTAAACCTAGCCTAAGACCTAGCCCAAAGCCTATAAATTGGCATGAAAATAGATAATCTATATTCATACGGAGTAAGCCGTACAAGTTTGCATGGACTTGCCAACGTAAAATATTTCAGAAGTGGGATCTTCCTATTTTCACTATAATTCCTAATCCTATTAGGATTTTGCTTCTTTTAGATAGAAAATTCTTAAACCTAAGCCTATAAATACCCTTCTTATTTATGAAGAAGGGAGGGCTAAGAATAAAATTCACAACAGCTAATAAACCCATCTATGAGTCCAAGAAAAGACTCAAAAGAGGAATCACTTAACTAGTCTTATTAGCCCCACCAAAATTAATTCTTTCTATATTCTTACACCTTTGTGCTATTGCTTGAAGAATTTGTTCACAAGGTAATATCTGAGGCCTTTTCATATATATTGATATTATATTCATAGACCTATGATCTATAAGGATTGATCAAAAGTCAGGTGATTTTATGTAATCCCCACTTTGATCGTAGGAGTAGGTCATGATTTTAAGTTGTTTCATAATGTACAATTAATTTTCATTACATCATATTCATTCTATTATCTTTATCTTCATTGTATAGACTAATTTGTAAGCATGTTAAAGTTCACACAGACTTAGTTTCTTGACATGTGGACGATATGTTGTCTGCATGGACTTATGTTCAGTAACAGTGTCCTATTTGTCATACATATCATACTTTAATATTTCTTATTTATCATATTAATGTTATTTTATAATGTTAACATGTTGTATAATTATCTCATTCTCTAAAATATATGTTGTTAATATATCAAAATTATTGTATAGTCCATATGGTTCCCTCTCATAAGGAATGTAGTCCATATGGATGATCTTGTTTCATTCTTGTACATTCTATCTTTAAGTTTACACAGACTCTCTTCTATGAGGAACATAGTATACATGGACATATACTTTGATTTCTAGTTTTAACATATAGTTATTTCTTGTCCTTTTTCTGAGTTCATATGAATCTTTTTTTGATATTGTTAAACCTATTCCTTTGAGTTGTATGCAAGTAATCTTTCTCATTAGAGTGAAGGTCTAGATAGACATAACATCCCTCATAAGTAATAGTCCATACGAGCACTTGCTAGAGCTACACAGAGTCTGCATAGACTTAGCATCATACAAACAAGACCATTTAAGTTCTTTATTTTGTTTTCTTTGGTTTTGTACCCTTTTAATTCTCTTGTTTATTTTAAGTTCTAATAGGTAGTAAATAAATTATTTTACACGTTACAACCTAAACTTCACACTAAAATGGTTTTCTAAACTAATTAACTGGTGTTTTTTAATAAAATGGTTTTAAGTTTTATTTAATCAAAATTTATATTAAAAATGTATTTTAAAAAGGCCAATCTCCTAGAGATGGGAGTTAGGCAATTACTGTCAATTTCTATGGAACTATGGGTAATTTTAAGGTCTCACAACAATTAATCAATGAATCAATTTCTAGATGTACAATATACTTTTTATATTCTTTAAATACTGCTAATTTGTTCTTATACATGTGAAGGTGATATGGATACTTAAATATAATGCATGCTTGCTTAAAAGGGATTGATATATGTTACAATATAAAAATGGAAGGCATATTATTAGGGCATAAATAAAATCTAAATTTCAAACCTTTGAGGTATAAAAAATCAATGGTCTTAGTGTAGAGGCTAGGTAATGACTCCACTAACCACTCTTATCTCAGTAAAAATATATAATTTCTATAGTGGCAACTCCACTGGGGACTTAGAATCTCAATCTAAAAGTGTCCAAATAATATGCCATCTAATATTCTAATTTTTATCAAACCCATGCATTACATCCTATATAAATTATGTCCCTTTTACCCTTGATGGTGTTGTGAACCATGACTCCATTTTCATTTAAGAATAGAGTAGTGCTAGCATATCCATCACTCATAAGCCTTATGCATTTGAGTATATTAAAAGGTGAACTAATTGGTCATTATTATCCTTGTTTAGAAATACCTATTAGGGGGGACCTCTGCTTATGGGAGCCATAAGCCCTTTTGACCAAATTAAGAGCTTATATAGTCAAGTTTAGCAATTTCCCCTAGGTTACATAACCTTAAAAGCTTGTGATTGCATTATGATTACTATATGGGCCTATTGCATTTAACCTTATTTGAAGTGGGGACAAGCCTATTGTGCCTTTTGTCTGGAATGGGCCTAACCTAATTTCACCTCAAACAAGACTTAAATGTTATAGGCCATTATCTTTGCATGCACCTTAAATACAAGAGTTCATTGGGCCTAATTAAGCCCATATTTAAACCTATGCATCCCTTGATGATGCTTAGGTAAGCCTATATACAAAGAATGACTAAAAGCACATGTGTAAGAGTAATAAGGTTGGAAGGATTAATGTTTGTCTTTGTCTTTGTGCATCTAACATGTATCCTTTTTATATACACATCCATAATATTGTACATGCTACATAACATAAACTTTACATCTTTCTCATTTATATCTTTACTATATACTATGTGTATATCATGCTTGAATGCATAAATATAACACTATACCTACAACTTGACTTAAACTTTGTATACCATATATACCTCATAAACTTTTACATCTTTTATCCTAATACTCATGCATTAAGTACATGACATGTTAACCATGTATCGAAGGCTATTATCTTGTAAAGGATTATTAACTTCTTACTTATACATCACATTCATACTATGTATCCACATATTTACACCATTCATGCATAAGGCATACATTACATAGCATGCATCATCTTAGATAATTCATACATCATCACTAACCCTCTATTTTGTAGCCACCATTGATCTATCTGCAACCCACTAAAAAGAATGATCATGTCCAGAGATGAACTAGTGATGAAAACCATGCTAAATGAGGTCTTTCAGGATATGGAGAAAAGGATGATGGTTGCCATAACCAACACACTATCAAGTATGAATGCCCAGCAAGATAAAGGTCAAACTTTCACTACTGACAATATCAAGAAAGAGATGGATGATGACTAGCTTTTTGATAAAGAAATACCCCATATTAAGCCTAGCTATAATAAAGTTCCACTACCCAAATATGATAAGAAGGATCCTATCAAAGAACTAAATAAAATGTTAGAAGCCATGAGTTACCTAGTGATCAGGGGCAAGGACATTAACTTAGAAGACATTAGTCTGAAGCCTCATCATGCTATGTGCCACAAATTTAAGATGCCAAATTTGAATAAGTTTGATGTCACTTCTAACTTAAAGAGTATCTTGAAGTAGTATACAATAGCCATAAGGTTGACCAACCTATCAAAAAAAAATAGTGAGCTTGTTTAGTATGTCTCTAACTGGGCAAGCCCTAAATTGGTACCATAGCTTAGAAAGGAAGATCAAGATAGATTAGGAAGAGCTGGCTCATGCATTCAACAAGCAATACTCAAACAATGCAACTATGGAAGTAACCCTTAAAGACTTAAAATTGGTGCACCAGAAACCTGACAAAACCTTTTCTGAATATTGGAACGATGGAGGGATAAGGTGATCAAAATGAGAAACAAATACGATGATATTAACAAAATCAAGATGTTGATAAAAAATACTAATAGCTACATGAATATTGGGCTCTCTACTAAAGGCATTACCATATGGGAACGGCTCAAGGACATAGCTTTCAATCTCAAACTAGCATTCTAGAATAGAGGATTTAAGAAAAGTGGGAAACCTACCCATCGAGATGATAATTCAAAACAAGCCACCAATGGCAACATGGTTAGAATTTTCCAGTTCTCCAAATTAGGTAAACCCCTATCTTAGTGCTTGTGTAAACTTATAAAAGAAGGAAAACTATAGCCACTAACACTTAAGTTAAGGAGTGGTCCTCCTCCATCTAATCATAGATTCAATCTCTATTATACTTACTATCAAGTTATAGGTCATCTCACAGACAAATGCACCACTCTCTATTATACCATTCAAGATCTCATTGAGGCTAAGAAAATTCTTAATCTAGAAGCTTAGAAGCCCCCTTTCTCTTTTTTATTAGTTTAATCATGAGTTTTTGTAATCTTTTTAAATACTTTTCATTCAATAAAATAAAATAATTTATTTATTTTTAGTTGTTTGTATAAATACATTTTAACTTTAATTTAGAAAGGGTAAAAGCCTAGATCACGTCAACATTTAAAGCTCACTCTTAGAAGATGGAACAATGACTAATAAGCATCACTAGGAATCATGCATCATTAGAAATCATATATTGGCATTGTAGAAGTCATAACATACACACACATGCATCATGCATATGTCTACTAGACATTATGACTTCATGCTTCCATGCAAATTACTTAGGCTTAGTTATGTATTATTCATTTGTACATGTATTAACCATCCACCTTGTATCACATTAATCAGAATAACATGCAAACCTCACCATGCATTCACATTTGGTAGACACATATCATCTATCATATGGACTTTATTATAAATGTGACATGCATCCATCACATATCCACTTATGTTTAGGCATGTCATATACATATCACATGCATTTGAATCATAAAAGTTACATCCCATGCATACACTTGGCATATCATAATCTATCACATAATCCATATTATGTTTAAGCATATCACATATATATCACATGCATCGCTAGCATTGAATCTTACAATTATCCATGTAATTTAAGCATATCATTCTTTATTAATGCTTGAAGCATGCATCATATGACATTAATAAATATATTATGCTAACTAAGAGGATCATCCTTTAGGAATCGCTCTACTAGTCTTATTAGTCTCACCTAAAATAATTCTTTCTATACTTTTAAACTTTGTGTTATTGCTTGAAGAGTTTATTTACAAAGGAATATCTAAGGCCTTTTTTGTATATATTGATATTATTTTTATAGACCTATGATCTCTAAGGATTGATCACAAGTGAGGTGATTCTATGTAATCCCCACTTAAATAATAAGAGTAGGTCATGATTTTAAGTTGTTTCATAATGTATAATTAATTGTCATTACATCATATTCATTATATTATCTTTGTCTTAATTGCACAGACTTATTTGTAAATATGATGAAGTCTGCATAGACTTACATTCTTGACATGTGTATGATATGTTGTCCGCATAAGCTTATGTTCAGTAATAGTGTCATATTTGTCTTATATATCATGCTTTAATATATCTTATTTACTATATTGATGTTATTTTATGATGTTTGCATGTTATATAATTATCTTGTTCTCTAAAATACATGTTGTTAATATATCAAAATTATTATATCATCCGCACAAAGTCCCTCTCATGAGGAATGTAGTTCACATGGATGATCTTGTTTCATTCTTTTATATTTTGTCATTAAGTCTACATAAACTCTCTCTCCTAAATAACGTAGTCCGTGTGGACATATACTTTGACTTCCAATTTTAACATGTATTTATTTCTTGTCCTTTTTATGAGTTCATATAAATCATTTTCTGGTATCATTAAACCTATTCCTTTGATTTGTATGTAAGTAATCTTTCTCACTAGAGTAGAGGTCCAAATGGACATAATATCCCTCATAAGTAGTAGCCCATATAGACACTTGCTAGAGCTGCACGGAGTTTTCAAGGATTTAGCATCGTATAGATATGACCATTTAAGTTCTTTATTTTATTTTCTTTGGTTTTATACCCTTTTGATTCTCTTATTTATTTTGGGTTATAATGGGTAGTAAATAACCTATTTTACATGCCAAAGCCTAAACTTCACACTAAAATGGTTTTCTAAACTAATTAACTAGTGTTTTCTAATAAAATGGCTTTATGCTTTCTGTAATCAAAAGTTATATTAAAAATGAATTTTAAAAAGGCCAATCTCCTATAAATAGGAGATTGGCAATTACTGACAATTCCTATTGAAGTATATG
>CANXYI010700842.1:0-11383 GCA_948208565.1 Hura crepitans
TAGTTAAGCCAATGAATTAAATTAAGCAATTAATCAAACTGATTATGAATATAAGAATTTAGCATAATTGAACAGTTTTTTTCTAAAGTGAAGGACAAAGGGTAATTTGGACATTTTGCACATATGTGCTAAATCAGTTAAGTAAGGTCAACTATGCATGCTATGGATTAAATAATTATTTAAGATAGAATATATGAGTCAAGCAGACTACCTCAAAACACACAAATACCTTAGGAAGGTAAAGTTTAAGCCTATTTAGAAGACTTTTCCAGAGAAAGTAGTAAAACTACAGAAACAGGGTATTTGAGTCATTTTCATATATAAGTAAATAAAGTGCTTTTTGGTTAAGTATACATGTTAAAAGTAATAATGCTTACTTAAATGATTTATCTGAGTCAAAAATACTTTGTCAGACTTAATGAATACCTTAAGGGTATTTTAGTAATTTGGCACCCTAGTGAATAATTAATTTATATAACCAGTAAAATCATTTTTAAACTACCTAGGTAAATTAATGATATTACAAATGCCAGGATTAAATTACTTTAAGTTCACCACTGAGTATCTCATATACTCAATGTATCGATTTTAGTGCACAGGTGCATAATAGTAGGAACCTACCTCCTAAAGCATGACGATTGTGGTTCAGAGGTACAAGTGATAGAGAAAGAGGGAATTTTTGTACAGCTATTATATCCATGTACATAGGTGGGAATTAGGTTGGAAAATGTATTTAAGCTTTGGAAATGTAATGTAATTAAGTGAATATGACCTATTGATGTAAATTAAGTATTTTTATATGTCATTTGGTGAATGTATGATCATGTGTGATATGTGATGCTAATGTGAACCCAAGGGTCCTTATGTATGCATGTTTTATTTGTGGCCTAAGGCCTAAGTTTGATGCATGTTAGATGATGATGATAAGTTGAGAATGGGGGACCAGATGAGTCTAGGTGATGTAAATTGTTTTTTGAGGTGCTAAATAGGTTTGTTAAATTTTAGGGTTAGGACCCAGGCAGTCGTTTTGCTATTGAATTTTTAGGTGATACTTGAGTGATGATAATTTTCCTCAGTAATAGCTAAACCAGATTAATTTTAGCATAAATGGATTATAAGAATTGACTAAAGTGATTTTGGAGTCAGTTAGAAAAATCAAGTGTGAAATTGGTAGAAGTTAAACGAATGACCTTAGGAGTAATGTTAGGATGGGTGAGCTGATAAAAAGTGCACCACTTATCGAGTTTCTTTTAGAATCTAGTATAGGGTGTCACATATAAGTAGATAAACATAAAAGCATAGCAGCTATAGATTAATTATCTATTTTTGCCAATCCCTTTTTCTTCTACTCACACTAAGATGTCACAAACCACAATGATCCTCACCAAGAACACCTCCAATGTATCTATGCAATAAGCACAATGAGTGGACTGCATGTATTCTTATATGCTAGTAAAGAATTTGTGAAGATGAAGAAGAAGAAAAAAGAAGGAAAATCATGTTTTGCTTTAGAGAGGGTATACGCGCCAAAAGCTTTCGTAGGTCTTTCTATTAGCCAATCAAAATTAACCCTTTTATATTTTTAAAATGCCTTGCTAGGTTAAATTCTTAACCCTTAAAATTTGATCTAAAATACTAAATAAAAGGCCTATAAAATGGGCTTTTAGTCAGACCATGTGAATGGCTTAGTTTTAGGCTAATGTGCATTACACATTTAGTCTGTTCTAGGCTGATTCTTTGAGGCTTTACTAGGCTTTCTTTTTTATCAACTAATGGCCTAATATATGATACTTTTAACACATAAAAAGTCTATTAAAATTAGATCCAACATGCACCCAAAATTGGGCCATTAGGGCCCAATCCCTTTAAAACACTAATTTAAGTGTAAATACTCAATTAGGCTCTAAACCTAATAATTTCTTCTTTATCATTTCTTTATCAATCAATGACATCTAATTTCATTGAATATTCAAACATTTTGAATCTCATCTTAGTTTTTTTAGTGTGTGACCCTATGCACATTGATAGTATATTGTGAATTAGAATCCTAGTCCAACTAAGACTCTTATGGTTTAATTACATTAATCCTTAACTAATTCTCAATTAATAATTAATGTGTGTACAAATCATGAGAGGTGTCTAACCACACATCAAGACTAACCAAGTGTCAAAAAGTAAATGGGATTGACTTAACCCTTTTATAAATAGTTACCATGCAATTACTCTTTTCACCACACTTTATCTCATTTAGGTTTGAGTATGGACTTGTGTCAACTTAATGTTTAATTAAGTATGTCTAATTAAGCCTTAAATATGTTAATTCTAATATTTATATCTTTATTCCAAAAATTTCCCTTGTAAATCTTATTCACACATGTATTTTTCTTTGGGTAAAGATTTCTGAATAAAAATATATTAAAACTAGGAGATAAACTCTTAGTATAATCTAGGGTAGTGAATTCTTGGTTAATCACTCAACTATCTTCAAGTATCTCATGCTATACCTAACCTCTTAGCTATGTATACATCGTGGCAAAGTAAAAGCACCAGAGTTAAAATATAGCACTTAATACTAAAGATAACGTTAATGATCTTAAGTTTAAAGATACTTGCACCACTAACATGATGAGAGGATTTCACTTATATAGATTATGTATCCCTATGAAGATCTTATATTAAGCCCTTAATGTATTTATTTCTTAAATAAGAATCCACATTTTCACTTTAGACATCACCATGCCTATCTTATGAGAACTACTGCTTGACCAAGTCAAGCAGTATAACATGTGCTAGTCTATTAGTATTAATAATGTCCTATCTTATTAATACTATGACTAGGGATGTGACACCCCGTACCTACTCTGATCATCAAACCCGACTAATAAGTGCACACATAAGTGTGTTATCCAAACTTAACCATATATTATATCTTAACCATATGTTTAAAACATCTTTTATAAATAATTATCTTATAAAAATACATATTATCAAAAACTTTTCTAAAACATAGTCATAATTCACTTTTGAGAATCTTTATACCGAGACACTATCCCAAAAATGAATAGTAACTTACACATCAAAACAACACTTCTATAATCATTTTCAATTATTTCCCTAACTATTGTGATCCTCTAATCACTCCATCAACACACAACAACATAAACATATCAATCTTAACCTTAAAAAGAGATATCATATAACACAAATAATATAAATCAACTTTAAAACACTTTTCAGACCATAAAATCAAAAAAGATTACATCATATATAGTTTAGGTCCATTATCCCCTTAATACATCATATAAGTGTTTAATTCTATACATCACACAATTTTAAATACAAAAACCAAAATTATACCAAAAGTAGTCTTCTCTTGATAATCTTGAAGTCCTAAGGCTTATGCTCAAACTTTGTCTTTACCTATACATCTCAAAATAAACAATGCACTAAGTAATAGCTTAGTTGTGTAATCGAATTAACTTGTGCATTTATGCCATTATATCAACATACAAAATGTACATAAATATGATTATTTATTATATCATGTTATATACCACATCAGCCATAGCATGCATTATGACATTAACATAACATAAATCATTCACTTAACTTATCATAGGTCATACATTATATATACATCCATAACTCAACCATATAATCATGTATTATGTTATTAAACTCCATTAAACTTGTTTTATTATGCCCATTTTAGAGTAAAACAAATATCCTATAGACAATAGGATCATGGTGTGAAGTGGCCCTCATTATCGACCTTACAGCTGCTACACCAACATAAGTGTGTAGTGGCCCTCATAATAGACCTTTTGATTGCTGCACCAGTATAGGATTTGTGTAGTGGCCCTATCAAATCTTAGCAGTAGCTATAGCTACATGGATCTAAAGATCAAAAATATAAGCCCATGGGTCAAAATTTAGTGGACCCATATACTAAATGAATCAAGGCACCATGATACCCTAGTAGCTGCTATAAACTCTTTAGTTGACCAGTCAACCTATCCATACTAGATTATTTCTCATATGGGCTATTAATAGTTTACTTTTAGTTACACCACCTTAATTTAAGCTTAACATAGATTTTAATTACTTTGGTTTAGCCAACAAATGGCTAAACTGGGATATTGTATTATAAGCCTTATTTTAGCAATCAGGCATATTATATCATGCAATTGAGCATATTTTAAAGCCATATATCAACACACACACATCACACATTAATAATATTACATTTCCTCTTATCAGCATCATTGAATTTTATTATGTCATAAAATTTCCATATTCATCCATATACTTGCATAAGCTAATTCAAGATGCATTATGCTTAAATCTCATCATAAAATGCACCATGGCATTACTAATAGTGTAATACCTCCTATAAGTATATAATATGTCTCAAACATATTATTGCCACATACATGACCATTCAGCCATGACATCTTATATATACTTAACTTCATCATATTCACATTCACATTATGCCTAATATGTATTTGACACACTAAAAAGTATGCTAAACATTCAACTACTTAACCTACATGTACTATTCATGCATTGTCTCAACTTAAACACCATTTTTATAATGTTTATACATAGTTTCATTTTTGTGTTCATGCATTTCCCTTAAAAAGCACAAATTCAAAGTTACATTTTCATATGCATGTCAATAGGCCATTCCGCCAAGGCATAAAAAGTGCTCATACATATGTTTATCCATAACATATATCTTATATCACATATTCAAGTGTATATTTCATCATTTGTCCATTTATTATCATAATGCCGCAAATAGTCAAACATACACCATCAAGTATACATTAAGGGTCATTCAGCCACCAAGCCTCACGCCTCATCATCCATCATGCATTTATCATACTTGACTCAATTTATGCCTAATCATGTATATGAACCCATACATGAGCATACATCTTTAATAGGCATTATCAAGTCATACATACATATGCATGCCTTTATGTTCATTCAGCCATGCATCCATCTACAAGGCATCTATTCATTTCAATCCCATTATTAACTCAATGTATATCTAACATCTCATACAACATGTGTTTAGAGCATAGCTATACATAATTCATTAATTACTTACATCTATACATACTTATATAATGTACATTCTCTATGTACATCAAAGAATGTATACACCCATACACATATTTAACAATTCAATTACATCAATAATCATCACAAATACCAATTAACATGGTTAAATCTATTAATACTATTAATTAGGCATTTTTTATATAATTACCCATTTTTACATCATAATGCACATATTTGCATTATAACATTAATATAACTTCTACATCATTTTCATACATTCAAAACATCCTAAATGTATTATCATACACCTCATCTACCATTTAACACAATCAATTTCATTAATACATATAAATGGGCATTTTACACATAATTACTCAAATTGACATATTATGTATAATTAGGGCATTTATTAATTAATCACAATTTAACTCAATTACATATACCAAGAGGGTTGTAATACATTCCCAAGGACCACCTATACCTTGGCTTTCCCTTTATCTTGAGATTTCTTACCTTGCTCAACTGTAAGTTATAGATTCATTTTGTTAAAATTTGTAATAAATCACATGGACATCAAAATTAAAAATCAACCACATATAATGACTCTTAAGCACTTAAGGAACATAAAAAATATTAGGATTCTAAAGTTCTTAGCTAAACCAAAGATAATCACTATTTATCAAGCTTAAAAATTAAGCAATTCCTATGGTTTTTCTCTAATTTTTTGCTCGAAATGACGTCTGAAGGTTGTGGAGGTGTTTATCTTTCGACTAAACGGAAGAAATTGAGGGTATGATGAAAGACTAAAATCAAAAAATGGAGGGGGAAAACCCTATGGATGTCATTGACTAAGTGAGGGAGGAGAGGAGAGGTGTTTTTATGGAGTTTGACTAAAAATAAGAAAATTCGACCTATTTAAACTTTTGTCAAAAAAAAAACATTTTATTTTTTTTTCATTTTTCTCCTCTCGTTCCTCCTATTTTCCTTCTATTTAACCTCAATGCAATCCCAATTAACATGGAAAAATTCAATTAATTTAGCCACCACAAGCCTCTAAAAACCCAAGCTAAAAAATAAGAAAATTTGAATTAAATTGCTACTCTTTATATTATTGATTTTTGTAAAAATATTTATTGACATCTAAAAATTCCAATTCCAATTCCAATGCCAATAAGCTAATTAGAATTTTTAATTATTAACTTGTATTAATGCCATAATTTTTTAGCAACTTTTGAATATTTTACGGCTAAGCTAAAACTAAGTTACTATTCACGTGACACTACCATAAAATTTAACTATCATTTTTAATCACCTAAATAACCTCATTTTTGACTTCAAATTTCCCCTTAAATTATGTTATAACTAATACTTCCATTCAGTAGAATTAGTGCACCAGCCTCAAGAAATACTATTCATGTCTCAGGAAGTACTATTCATAACACTGAGATTTTTTGGGCATTAAAAGGGATAAGTTCGGTATTTCATATTTACAAGCAATAAGAATCCTAGATAATGATCTCTCATTATTTCCTTTGCATTATGAAATAATACTAGGGAATTTTTTACAAAGTTTACAATAATTATCAAATAAATGAATTAACATAAGCACTATATAATAAAGAAAGCCTTTTATTATATACAAATATTTAATGTACAAAAAATATCCCTATTACACATATGCTCTAGGGCACATAATTGACATTGTAACCCTCAAAAAAATTCCAATGTTATGAATAATACTTCCCAATATGTGAATAGTATTTTCTCGAGGCTGGGGGCACTAATTTTACTGAATGGAAGTATTAACCATAACATAATTTGGGTGATATTTGAAGTTAAAATAAAGACATTTAGATGGTTAAAAATGACAGTAAAGTTTTATAGCATTATCATATGAAAAGTAACGTAGTTTTAGCCGAACCATAAAATATTTAAAAGTTGCTTAGAAAATTTTGGGATTTATACAATCTGATACTTAAAAATTCTAAATAGCCTAATGGCGCTAGAATTAGGATTTTTGGAGATCCAAAAGTATTTTTTAGTAAAATTGGATTATATAAAATAATGGCAATTTATTCAATTTTTCACGATTTTCAAGCTCTAATTTTGATAGGCTTATGGAATATTAATTAATTTAATTTTTAGGGGTTAAATTGGAGGAAAAAGTGACTCTCAATTTTTAAAAAAAAATATTAATTTTTCATAATATATATATGTGTGTGTGTGTGTGTGTGTGTGTGTCTGTATCTATGTATGTATGTATGTATGTATAAGTGAAATACTCATATTTTTAATCAACTTTGGAATAGTGAAAATAATCCTCCTTCTCCTCCATTTTTAACCGACACCACCATAAAAGAAATCCTCCACTTTCAATTCTCCCTCCCTTCAAATTAGCTTAAATTAAGCGAATAAATTAAAATAGCAACACCTCCATAGCCTTTAGACATCAATTTGAACAAGAAATCACAGAAAAATCGGATGAATTGCTCGATTTTAAACCTTGATGAATAGTGACTAATTTTTGTTTAGGTATTTTTTTTTTGAACTCCTACATTTTTCCCATGTTCCTCAGGTGCCCAAGAATGTTTCTATGTGATCAATTTTTATTTTTAGCTAATGTATAATTTTTTATGGATTTTAATGAAACAAATCTATAATTCGTAGTTCAACAGGGTAAGAAACAAATCAACAAAGGCAAGAAGAAGGTGTAGTCGGGCCTTATATACGTGTTTTGGCTTTGATTGTAAGTGTAATTGATATAAAATGCTTAATTAATGTATGCCTTAAGTGGTTGTATGTGTATATGAAAGTGTGCTTATGAATAATAGTGATTTAATGATTAATTTCCATTAATTTGTATGTTATGTAATATATGCATGATGATGAAAGTGATGGTGTGCTTGTGCATTTCATTATGGCCAAAATGAGTAGCAATAAACATATAGAGAGTTACATGCATTATGTGATGTATTTAAGGTGAATGTGAATAAATGTGATAATGGCATGTATTTTGTGAATTTTGTGATTGTATGTAGCATGATGAATGTGTGAGAAGTGAATGAATTAATGGAGCATTAAGGGTGGCTGAATTATGCTAAGGGGTATACTTGAGTGTTAATTAAATATTAGTGTAATATAAATGTGTTAAGTGTATTTAATTGAATTTATTTGATTATGGAATGAGCATATTTATTAAATAAATACATGCTTAAGTGTGGTTAGTGATGGCCAAATGAGATGCGGCATAAAGTGTAAATTATGAATATTGAAATGCCGTAAAATGTGATTATGATGTATGTGATGTTATATAGTGTATTAGGTTGAAATTCATTAAGTGGTTATATATTCAATTTATATATTAGTGATGCTTAATCAATTTGCTATATGTCATATGAGAGATGTAAGTGCTCTTTAAGGAGCTAAGTTGGCTGAATGGTATTGTAACACCTCTACTAAAACATAATTGGTATTTCTAGAAGCATTATCGATTGTTGTGCCTAACCTTAAAACTATACAACCTCTAAAAGGAAATCTGCAAAACTTTATCCCCTATTTATGGCACGGTCCTCACCTAGCGAGAAGATTTTAAAGACATATAATACCCATAACAAATCAATTAGTTTTAAAACCTAAGGTCTCTACCCCTATATAAATTCAATGACATAACTAAACCATCTTCCTTTAGTGAAGAGGTTAACCAGGGTCTTCTTATCCTATAAAAGGTATCTCCAAACCTATTAGCTTACAGCTAATTCAATCTTACTCATATTCACACATGCGCATAGGTACACACCACTTATAATTTATCACACCATAGGGAAGGGGACATTTAAATGTTTTATAACTTTAACTATACTATAACTACATATATACACAACTAAAGTATAGTTGTATACATCCTTCTTTTATCACTATCTATAAATGCCATTTACACACAAAAATGAAACATAAAAACAATGTACAATAAAAAGGTTTTTGCTGCTCGAGATTTAATGCTTGCTTTCTTTACTGTAGATGATTAGCAAGTCCATTTCAATTGACACCTTAAATCTCCTATCACCTATATAAGGCAAAACCATTATGCTGAGTAAGTATGCTCAATGGTATCCAGTATGCCATATCTCATAACATAATAATTCAAGGATAAAAATAAGATAACATGTATATAAATAACATGGGGTGTAATATGGATTGTATAAATGCATAGGAACCTAATACTACTATGGCATATAATTCTTACCTTATGTTGTGTGTGAGATGACTTTGGGTGTGTGCTAGCTTGCTATAACCAAGACTAACTATATAATGTAACTCTGTTAAATGAGCACTTACTCATAATTTATTTGTATAAACCAACTATGCTTAATAAAAAATGCACCATTAGGTTATCTAGCTGTAACTACATGCGATTATAGGGTAGCTATTCTATTTATATGATAACTAATTATACCTAGGCCTAATTTCAATTTTACAAGTAATATAAGTGTGTGTGAGTTAGAGTGAATCAATTTCTTTATGAGGTGTTATGAGTGGTAAGTTAAAAATTTTCAGTCTTATTTTATAATTAATCTTTTAACTTATCTCAAGCAATAGGTAATAGATTCCTAAAATAACCCTAAGGAAGAGTAAACGAGACTATAATCTATAAGCTGAAAATTAGTGATAAGGACAGGCTTGCCCATTGCTCGATCACTGCTAAGAGTTAGAAAGTAACTGTAAGCTGATAAATATCTATAAATTGGTAAATATATATGGCCCTAACCACTATCATTGCAAATAGCTCATATGGCATAGTGCCAAACTATAAGCTATTTCATAATTGAATAATATCTCTCTCTAGCATGCCAAAGCTACCTTAACCTTGTTTCTGTAAGGTTTACCTTAGGCTCTTGATCTTAGGCTTAAATCCTTTTAGTTCACTTTATTATGACATATGCATGGTATTCTCATCCTGTTAGAACTATATACTGACTCTCATTTAGCAGTTTATGTTTAATTGACTAATATTTTTGAGACTCATAGCATTAGTTTACTTTTAGCATAGTTTCTTATCTAGGGTGGTCATTTATGTTGTAAAGTTGACCTTTTTATTGTAACTAAGTTTATGAGATACATTTTTTGTTCACTTGGTGTGCTCTCTACTATCTAATGCTCAACTTTTAAATGTGCTATTTATAATCACAAGAAGTGTATAGATCCTAAATTTTACTGACCAAATGTTGATTTTGTGCTCTAATCACTGGTGTGCTAAATGTATGCATTATAAGATGAATATGAATATACAGTTCATGTGCAATTGCTTAAAGATGCACGCAAGCTTGATATAATACAATAGGCATATAAGCTAAGCAAATCAGCTAAGTATTATCATCATGATAGAAATAACCTATTAAGTTCAACTATGAGCAAGTGACTCAAAAGTAATTTATTACAAGACTAAAAGATAAGGGAGTACATACATCATAAGGAGGAACCACTACTTAATCTCATTGTAAGGCCTTTGCCTAACACGTCTCATGCAAATTGCACATATATTGTAACCAAGCAAACACTTTAACATCTAGGATTAACCTTATACAATACCTATATTTATCAACTTGATACCATTATATTGCTACCTCTGCCACTAGTATTACATGTGTTTATGTTGCTAAAACACGAATGACTAGTGTATAATGTGCAAGAGTCTGGACATTGATACATTTATACCATGCCTAATGCAATACGTGATCATACATGAATGGTACCTATATAATTATGACTAGCATATATATCAATGCATGTTGCCTAGAACTGCCACACATGATTGATATTAAAGGCTTGATTTACTTAAACTATTTATAGTTCAATAACCTTGCGAGAAGCATAAGTGGTATCTTGACTTGTTTATGCTTTTAAGCCATCCCCACTTGCTATCTTATGTTTGTTCCTCACACCATTTTCACTTAGTTGCATTATTAATGCAGTAATATGTGTTGCTAGTATCTGATGGGGTTTCCTATACTATAGAAAGTCTAATGTTGTTTCTTTTTAGTGAATTCTTAATATGTTTCTTACGTCTCATTCACTATCGCTAATAAGGATCCTCTAAGCAATGCTTGCTAATAGCTAATTCATCTGAGACACTTTTTGACTTTATAGTTAGATACGGCTTATTAAAACCAAAGAGATTTTTATATACGTGTATAGAGATTTCAGCCAGTGTTTAGTTGACATGTCATACATCCTTAAGGGGTTAAGCTTGATATGTTACCTATAAGTGCAACCCAAATACATGCCCATAACTATCAGGCCACCTAGATTTCTA
>CANXYI010701044.1:0-13063 GCA_948208565.1 Hura crepitans
ATGTGATGATAAATGATATGTATGTTATGGGATTTAATGATTTGTGTATGTGTATGGTGAAAAAGGCATGATCATAGATAATGTGTGGTATGGCCAAAAGGTTCAATGAAGGACTTTAGCATGTGAATCATGTATAATGTATGTATGAATGGTGTATTTATTGGGAACTAGCATGGTTGGAATGTAGATAGTGTGCGTGGGTTAGAATTGATGAGAAAATATGGGAATGGTTATGTATTTAATGTGGTCGAGAAGTGTGAGTAGGATTTATGGCATGTATATTATATATATGATGTGTAAATCATGATAAAAATTAGGTGTTGCATAGGAATGTATGTATAGGTGGTGAATTTGGTGAAATAATGCATGTACATATGTGTGACATGTTTGGCCGAGGCATGTGTATATGTGTCATGGCATGGTATGTGTGGTCAAGATATGTATGGGTTGTGTAATGGCATGACATGCGCAACTTGAGCTATATAAATGTATACATATGCTAGAATGATAATATATGACATGTATATGTGACAACCTATAGAAAAATGCATGTATATGGCTATAAAACTTGTATGGTCGAGAGGTATGTGTGCCATGGGGAAACATGGTAAGTATGGTATGTTATGATAGGTAATGTGCATGATTAGCATGATGTTATAAGAATGTGATGCATGACATGAAATTGGCATGAAGTATGTGCAATCACGAATAGAAATATGGCATGTAAGATGGTAATCTTGGTTTAAAAAATGTGACTAAGAATTAAAGTGTAAAATGGTTTGGAAATAGACTTTTAAAGCATAGGCAAAAGTGACCTAAAATAACGTAAACTTGGGTTCTTATTTGTACCATATGTATAATGCAATGGTAATGGCATTTTAGGCCAATATGAATGGAATTATGAAATATATAATGTGAAATGATAGATGGCCTATAATGGCAAGTTATTTTGGCATGGAATAGTGCCTATAGGTCGGCAACAGTGTACAAAAATGGGAAAGTGACCTATAAATGTCCTATTAAATTGACTACTAAGAAAGTAACCCATACATGGTACTTGAATTGCATGTAACTAGACCTAGATTTATGACATGAATTGGACTTAAATTAGACTTATAAATGATAAGTAAAGAGACCTAAAATTGTTGTCTAAGAAAGACTTGTAACTATTCAGTAGGATTAAAATGAACCTATAACTGTCCGGGTTAAAATTTGACAGTGGAAATAAATTCATAACTGACTGTTAATGGATTATAAATATTATAAAATGATGATTAGTAAGTAAATTGATAAAATAAAGATAGATAGCACATTAGTTAGACACCCACTAGATAGGTTAATAGGTCAACTAGTGATTTGCAATTGTTAGATCTTTGATAATGATTGTTTAATATTTAAGAGGTCTATAAACTGATCCTACTATCCATAGAGTGACCTACTATTGATTATTTGGATATTGGGAGGTCTATGAATTGATCCTTGATATCCACTAGAATTTCTTGTTTTTAATTTGTTTGGCATATTGGTAGGTCTACGGACTAATCCCTGCTATCCTCTATCTAGTATTAGGAGGTTCAAGTGAACTGATCCCTAAAATTAGACTAAGTTGGTGCAGTGGTTAGGGTCTATAATGTGGGCCATTGTATAACTTCCAGCTCCCTCTTGGTCTAGTTTCTTTAAGTGTAGTCTATCTAGTTAGGCCTATTAAATTCAATTAAATTAATGTACAAACTAGATTTGATGTCAAATCATAAAATAGCTAAATTGACTGAAACTACTATAGTGGCATAACTGTAATTAAATGAACTGGGAGACTAAGTATTGGAATTAATGTCACTCGCATGGATTTATTTCTTGCATTGCATTTATTCACTTATAACCTATTGCTACATTTGAGTGTCTACATATGACATGTTTTTAATATATTAAATTCACCACTGAGTTTTATACTCAGCATACTAGCATTTTAGTGCACAAGTTATAAAGGTAAATAGTTTAGCCTCAAGGATCATGCAATATAGCAGCATAAACAGTGAAGGGTATATAAATTTTTTTTTATGTTTTAGTAGGCACTCATGTAAATATTGTAAGTTATGGGTTCAACATGCTTAGAAGCTGCTAGCATTTATTTATAAGTGTTGGTGTGATATAGATAAATAGGTCATTTATTTAAATGTTTTATTTCTTTTTGGTTCCTGATGTTTTTAGGCCTGAGGCCCTATGTGATTTGCGAGTGTATATTGATATGTGGTGATGTTAATGAGTTGATCAAAAGAGTTCAGAATGAGATTGATGGATACTAATGATATTAAAAGTGTTTTTATAGGTGATAAAAAAATTTTAGGATGTCACCTAGGTAGTTGTTGTGCTATCAATTTTTCTATAAACATGTAGAAGGTCTGTTAAATGGTTTTATAGGTCTATTATACCTCATATAAGTATATTTATGGGATAGATAAAAAAGTTAAATAATATCGAATCAAATATTAAATAATCTATAAGTGTTAGAGAGTGTAGACCTGGAGTAATTTTAGGATTGGTAACCTAGCATGAAGTGCATCACCTATTAGGTTTCTTAGGGAATATGGTAAGGGGTGTCACATTAACCTTACCCTTAATTTAGCTATAATTACTCTATTAGGTGCTATACATAGTAAGGCATTAATACTCTCAAGGCAACATAGAAATGTGATAAGGTTAAGCTCTTTAGTAGTAATGTATTTAATAGCATAATCTTGTTTTTAGTGTGTGTGTGTGTGTGTGTCTACACATATATATAAGCATTCCATACTTGTTATAAATTTTCTACTAAATGCATCATATACCACATTTTCTTTGCCCGAATGGTAATTTATGGCACAATCATAGTTCATAATTAATTCTATCATTCTTCTTTGTTTTAATTTTAGCTCTTTTAGGCAAGCAAATATTTTAAACTCTTTATGATCGTATATGTAGCATTTTTCAACATATAAGTAATGCCTCCATATCTTAATTGCAAAAATAATTGTTGCCAACTCTAAATTATAGATAGAGTAATTTAGCTCATAAAGCTTAAGTGGCCCAAAAGTATAAGCAACCACCATCCTTTCTTGTATCAGAACACACCTAAGTCCATTATGAAAACATCAGTATAAATGACAAAGTCTTTTTTAAGAAATGGTTAAGTATAAAAAAGAACATGAGTTAGCAGTCAACTCAAACATAACATTCTTGTGTAAAAGCTTATTACGTGGAAATGATATCATAGAAAAACCTTTTATGAATCTTCTATAGTATCTCGCAAGTCCAAGGAAACTCTAAATTTTAGTATTGTTCCTAAGTGGCTTTAAGTTTATAATTGCCTTAATCTTACTAAGGTGCACTCGAATGCCTTTTGAGGAAATAATGTGGCCTAAAAAGGAAACCTTGTAATGCGTTAAAAAATTTTGGTGCTATGAATAGTACTTCTCGAGACTTAAATAGTGTTTTCTCAAGGCTAGGGGAACTAATTTTACTAAATAAAAGTATTAACCATAACATAATTTTGGGTGAAATTTTAAGTCAAAGCGAAGTCATTTAGATGGTTAAAAAAGACATTTAATTTTTTACAATAGTGTCATATGAATAATGACCTAATTTTAGTTGAATTGTAAACTATTCAAAATTTGCTTAGAAAATTTTAGGATTGATACAACCTGATACTTAAAAATTATAAATAGCCTAATGGCATTAGAATTAGAATTTTTAGATATTGGAAAGTATTTTTACTAAAATCAAGTTATGTAAAATAATAGAATTTATTTGGTTTTTCGTTATTTTTTAAGCTCTAATTGTTAGATGGATATATGGCATAATTTAAAATACTTAAGGGGTGTTTAATTGAGATTAGTTGAGGTATTTATGGGATAAAAAATAGAGGTTAAGAGAGGAATTAATTAAATGTTACAAAGATATATATAGGTCAAAATTAATTTTAATGGTCAAAGTATAAATAGTGTCTTCATTAACCCCCTCTCCTTTCTTGCTCTAAGCCAATGGCTTCATCATGGTGGCTTTATGAAATCCCTTTATTCCTCCCTCATCTAAGCCTATTTAACTCAATTAAAAATAAAATGAAGGCCTCTACACCCACTAAGAAATTTAAAAAGCAAGAAATTCGGGAAATTCCGAATGCATTGCTCATTTTGACACCCCGATGAATAATGACTATTTTTCATTCATGTAAGATTTTCCAAACTCTAATATTTTTCTTATGTTCCTTGGGTGCTTAAAAGAGTTTCTATGTGGATAGTATTTTTAGTGAACTTATGATATTTCTTAGATTTTTATGAAATGAATCTATGTTTCGTAATTGAGTAAGGTGATAAACGGATTGACAAAGGGAAGAAAAAGGAATAGTTAAGCCTCATCTACATGTGTTTGATTTAAATTGTAAGTGTAATTGATATAAAATGCTCAAATTATATGCCCTAAGTGGATGTTTATGTATGTGAAGGTGTGATATTATGTAATTGTGATTAAATAAATAGTTTTTATGAGTTAATGATAATGCCATGAATTTGCATGTCTTCTAATGTATATATGATGACCAATATGATGATGTGAGTGTGTATCCCTATAGCCAAACTAATGTTCTTAGAGATATGGAGTACTACTTGTGTTATATGATGTAACTAAAGTAAATGTTAGATTAATATAAGGATGATATGAATTATATGAATTTTATGAGATTATGAAGCCTAATGAATATATAGGAAGTGTTTGAATTAAGGGAGTGCAATCGGTAGCCAAAATTATGTTATGGGTATGTTTAATTGCCTATTGAATCATTATGAAATTAATAGTTTTTATATGCAATTATTTAAAGTTATGTGATTATGGCATATGTACAACTATTAAGTAAATACATGCTTTGAGTGTTATTAATATATGGCTGAATGAATAGAGGCATGAAAGGGTAATATTGTTATGTTAGAAATGCCTTAAAATGTGATGATGATAATTTAAATGCATTGATTTAGTTGTGGTTAGTATATGTATATATATATATATGAGAAGAGATGTATGCTATGTTTAGGGTTATATTCGATCGAAATTTACCTTGTTATCATATGCTTAATTTATGTATTGGTATTGATCATTAAATTGCCATATGTAATATGAGATATGTAAGTGCTCTTTGATAATCTATATTGATTGAAATATATGGTAGCCATATGTTATGTTTTAGTTATGATAAAATGATTTAAGGATATGTTAATGACTATGTTATGAGAAATTAAGGCTTTATGTATGCATAACTAATAATATGGACATATAATGTGTACATATGTTAAATGAAATCTATATGTGCATTATTCTTGGTTAATGATGCCAATACCATATCTTATGCTAGTAAAATAAATTTAAAGCAATAATGATAATAAAATGGAAAATATAGATTTATAAGCTTATATAAGAAATAATAAGATGGTGAAATCGAATGAAAATAATTTATAAGCCATTTGAAGAAAATAACCTAGTTAGATAGGTTGATCAGTCAACTAAGTTTATTAGTAGATACTATGGTATATATATGCCTTCTTAATGTTTGGCCAATAGGCCTATGCTATACTGATCTATAGGCCTACATTTGTAGATGAACCTTTATGTTCATAAAATTGTTATAATGGCCATATATATGATATGTTTAGTCTATAAACTTATGTTAACCTCTATTTATGCACCTATTCTATATTCAATTGATGGGTTTATGCTATGTTCAATCTTTGGACTTAGGTTGGTGGATGGCGTTCGGGTCACCTGGAGGTCGTACTGGCCATCCACCCCTTTATCCACAAGATTCCTGTTTTTATTGATATGGGTAATTATACAAAGATGATAAGAAAATTAACATAAGGAATTCTATAATTTTCTTAACATTTATCTTATGCAACATATGGTGGCATGTTGTAAATAATGATATGTTTTAATGACACGACACTCTTATTGCACACTTACACAGACTATGATACCTATGTGATTTTTGGTATATTGATATGCCTATGAGATAACATATTTATGCATTCATGTATGAGTATGGAATAGCACATTATATCAATTACACCACTAAGCTACTCTTAGCGCATTGTGTTTTTCTTTGTAATGCATAGGTTTAAGAAGAACAATCAATGCTAAGGCCTCGGTACAACAAGATTTTCAAGAGAAGGTTTTCTTTTTGGTATATATATATTTTGTTGTATATAAGTTATTTGGTGTAGATGTAAAAGCACTCATATGATTTATATTGAGGAATATAAGACTTAATTGTAATTATGTGATTTAAACTCATGAATGTTTATGTAACCTTATTAAAGACTATTTTAAAAAGTTTTACTTGTATGATATCTCATCATAAGGTTAAGATTGAGTTTTGTGTTGTTGATAGATTTAGAGTTATTAGACGATCATAGAGGTTGTGGATTGAGTTTGAGTTTGAAAAGATGTAAAAGTGTTCATTTTCAATACAAGTTGCAATTCATATTTGGGATAGTGTTCCGATATAGCAATTATGATGGTTGATTTTCGACACGAGGATTCCCAAATTTGTTTTCAAATGAAGCCTTGAAAAACTTTTTGTTAACTTGCATTTTCATGAACAAAACATGTTATTAAGAATGGTGATAAATATGTTTTAATATGTTACTGTATGGCAGTTCAAATAGCATGTTTATGTGTATGCTCTCTATTATAGTCCAATGTCTCGATCAGGTAGAGGTTGTCATAAACCTATTCCAGCTAAAAATCACACTTGCATAGTTTGGCATAGAGTTAGCGTTCTTTTAATGTCTATAGTGTTAGAAGTATGCCATAGAGCTTGCATGTAATAGGGATATTTTGTGTACTACTAAACTTTGGTCATAATAAAAGGCATTCTTTATTACAATAGTGCTTATGTTAATTCATTTGCTTGAATGATCTTAAACTATGTGATAAAGTCATTGGTACATTCATAGTATAGAGGACATTATAAAGTGTTCATAATATGAGATTCTTATTGCATGTAAATGTGAATTACCAAAACTATCCTAGTCATAGTATTAACAAGATAGGACATTGTTAATATAAATAAACGAGCACATGTTATTCCCTTTGACCTAGTCAAATAGTAAATCTCACAAGCTACAAGCATGGTGAAGCTTAGAGATAACATGTATATGTTTATTTGAGAAATAAGTCCATTGCAAACATGAATGAGAATGTTCACATGGATAAATAATATATATCAATGAAAGAATCTCATCATATCAATTGTGCAAGTATCTTCTAACTTGAAATCACTAAAGTTATCTTAAGTATGAAGATCTATGCTTTGACTCTAGTGCTCTTACATCGCCATGATATATTCATAGCTAGGTGATTAGGTATAGTTTCAAATACTTGAAGGTAGTTGAATAATCAATAAAGGATTCACCATTTCAAATTATACTAGGGGTATTTGTCTCATTATTCTTAGGTAACACCTCCTACACAAATACAGTATAGATTGAATAAGAGATACAAGTTCCCAAAAGGTTACCCATCTTTATATTACCTTGACATAATCTCATTTAATGCCATAAGAAATAATATTTGTGAATTATGAGTTAATAATATTTTGGCAACATAGCAGCTGTCCGGGCAAAGAATAAAAAATTTGAACCTACAAGGGAACACTCTTATAACCACACTCGAACATCACCATAATCATTGGATCCATGTAATTCTCTAGCCAAACTTAACTATGCATTTCATAATAGCATCGCAAATAGTTAATCACATAGTACCTTCACAGGTAATACATTACCATTAATGGGCAAAGTATAAATAAAACATTCAACTTAAGTCATAATATTACAATAATACTAAAATGTACATGTACCCCTGAGGCTAAACACTTTCCCATACATGAGTGCCACTAGCATAACCTTTATACAAATGTACCGTTGGTACATCCATTTTGAATGTCTTTTACTACACTATTGACTACTATCAATACCTACCCATAAAAAAATAGACACACTAAGTATGCACTTAATGGTGAATTTAATGAAACATGCTGTGACACCTCGTAACGGATATTTGAAGAAACCCAATAAGCGAGGCACTTTCTGATAGGTCACCCATCCTAGGATTGCTTTAGGAGAAAACTCCTTAACACTTATGGTCTATTCTAGAATCCTATTAGATATTGCTTAGATGTCCCATCTAATCCTTAATCATGTTCATGCATGGTCCGACAAACTTAAACATGGTATATACAGACACTTTATAGGTCATGAAAAATTAGGCAGCATAACAGCTATCCAGTTGACATACCAAAATTTTTAAACTTGTTAAAAACACTTCTATTGGTAAACAACTCACAAACCTCCTTCTGAACCCTTTTATTCCCTTAATCTAATCATCAGACACATATGCATATATCAACATTAAGCACACAGGGCCTCAAGCCCATAGTTATCAAGTTCACACACAAAGCACACAAATACCATAACACCTTGTATACATCACATCTAGTTTATATATATAGACATAGTAGCTTTTAAGCTTTCTAACCTAAACCTAAAGGGTATTACATGAGTGCCACAACCAAAAAGAAAGAAAACAACTTCCTTTATCCTTCAACTATTGTATAGCTACACTACACGATCACCGAGGTTGGCTTGCTTATCCTTATTACCTATGCACCACAACATAGGTATGCTGAGTCTAAAACTCAGTAAGTAAATCTAAACCATTTAAAACATACATTAATACACACATGCAATTATAATAAATAGTCTAGGTGCAGTGTGTGAGCCACATGCCAAATGATTGATGTTATATAGATGGTATGTCTTATTTCTTCAAAATTACCAAAATGCTACATCAATGTATTTGTTAAAACTCATTTTTAGAAAATACCATAAATTAATTTAAAGTAGCATTTTCCATTATTTTAAGTCCTTTCCATAGGCTTGAGTTGATAAATGACATTTATAGATACTAAACTAAGAGGGAACTAAAAAGTGTGTAGTGGCCCACATTTTGGACCTTGACTGTTACATCAGCCTAACATAGCCTATAGGGATTAGTTTATAAGAACCTCCTAAGGGGCAAAATACTGAGTAACTGTGTATAGGGATCAGTCTATAGACCTCTTAAGACACTAATCATATCAAATAATCCATTTGAGTCTATCCAGTAAACTAATGCAATGGCACCTCTAGGGACATTCATTGCTGCATCGACATAGTCTGATATCCAGTCAATAAAAAGAAGTGTCTGCCCTACAGACTAGTGTAGTGGCTCAATTATGAACCTCAACCACTGCACGAACCTAATCTAATAATTAGACAGTCTACCAACTACTAATCGCTAAGTTGACCGATTAACCTATCTAGTGGGTGTTTAACTAATAGCCCAGCTGACTTTATTTTAAGTTCATTTCTTTACTATTCGATTTTGTAAAGTGAAAAACAAACAGAATAAATTTTTATCAAATAATTGATTTTTGACCTGGCAAGTTATAAGTCATTTTTAGCCCTGCTAGGCAAAATCAAGTAAAATTTTTGTCACTTTTTGACTCAATTCTGAAGGCATAATTACAAGAAAATTAAATCTAGTCTAGCCTATTATTTTGGCTCAATTATATTCATGTTAAATGGCCATTTTAATTACAATCCAAAAATCACATTTTCGGGACAATTATAAGTCATTTTATTTAATTATGACAGTCATTTTAGGTTCATTTTAAGTCCTTTTTCAATGCCAATTGCACCAGTGGTCATACAATTCCATAAGCCTAAAGCCAACCTCAAAGAAGGGCATCAGTTTGCCATATAAGTGGCTCACATTCCAACTTACAAAAACATGACATTTTAGGTTATTTTAAGGTGCATTTCCATGCCTAAAATTAATCCATTTCCAAAGCCATTTTTCATGCCATTTTAAGTTCATTCTTTAATCCTTTTTCCATAATTTAAAAATGTCCCATATGTTGCTTATTTCATGCAACACCAAATATGTACATCAACCTATGTTATGCCATGTAAAAAATGCCACAAATGACATGCCATTGCACACACAAATGCTAATTAAACCATACCTCATTTTCATGTCATTTTACTTTGCAAAGCTCTCAGCCACAAGTTCCATTTTGCCTTATATATGCTTTCTATCTCATTCAAACATATTTATGTCACTTAGACATCACACAAACATGCCTATACACATATTATGCTTTTACCATGCAAATTAAGCTAACATACCTTATACACATGCCTTAACCACTTTACATACAACCACACTCAAGTTTTAGTCCACTAAGTTCTTTACCTACACCTTACATGCCATAAATGGCAAGCCAAAATCCTTTCATAAGCCATGTACACATGCCATTCGCCTAACATACTCATCCAAGGACCTCTGAACCAACAAGGGAACATACACACAAACTCCTAATTTTTCCAATCTACATATACATTCAAAGCATATTGCATGCTATAAACCTTAACTAACATGCCATAACACCATTTTAAACCATATACACATACATACACCCATAGAAAGCTTTCAGCCAATAAAGGGATTCACCCTTTTATGCATCATTTTCATCCAAACATCATCCCAAACCTTAATTCCACACATAAATAGCCTAATTACATATATAGTTCCTTAAATTAAACACCTTAGCCACCTATTCTGCCAATTCCATACAAGGTTTCTAAGCTCCATTCATGGAAAAATAACCACACATGCTTTGAATGGATTAAATTCACTTACCTCACTACCAAGGGAGTTGAAATCCACTCTTTTAGCTTAAAGAAAGTCACTAAATCCTCTCTTTATACTTTAATTCCCATACATGCCACTAGCCCTTCAAAAATTCACCAAAAATCACACACTCATCTAAATCAAATTGAAATCACATAAGTGTTCTTAAAATCATCAAATCCCCTAGGAAATAAAAAAAAGGGCTAAAATACTTAAACACAAAAAGTTACCCTTTTAGTCCTCTTTGTTGAACACCTCAAGCTATCTTAAATTTTCTTGAGTTCTAACCATTCCTATGGCCTCCAACACCTTCACAAATAAATTCCTAACATATTAAGTAGATTTTTAGTGATAATGGACATAAGAAAAAGCTTGTGAAAGGGAATGAAAATGGTGATTTTGGTTGGAAATGGCATCAACTAGGGAAAGGGAAAAGAAGAGAAAGAAAGGTAAAAGGTGAGTGGAAATGGCTATGTGGCCATCCATGTGTCACTTTGGCCCTTTTATAATGGCACGGGTGGAGCCCATACACCACCCAAACAACTTAAAAAAACTCGATTTTAGTAAAAACTTCAGGGAATTTTTAAAAATCACTCAGACCTCTAAAAATCATTACATTTATTTTAAAAATCCTTAATTAGTCCTATTTAAGGGCTCATAAAATTTCATGGCAAAATTCCACCAATAGGATAATTAACCAATTGCCTCGATTTATATGTAAAACCTTAAAATTTCAAAAATTTGCAAATGACCTTTGAATTCAAAAATTCTTTCACCAATGGACTCAAATTAAGTTTTAGGTCTATTCAAGCACATCCCGAGTCATTCTTGACCTAACTCTATCTGGACATATAGCTAACTAGGTTATAACCTAAAATAATTTATTGGTTCTGCTAAATCTTTAAATTAAGTCAATTTCGTCTTTTTATAGCCCTCGAAGTTTCATGACCAGTACCCCTACCTTGAGCCTTATAAAGCTGACACGGCACTCCGATAACACTTTTTTAGCCTCAGTGGTACTATTCATAAAACCTCGATTTACAGGCATTACAATTCTTCCCCTCTTAAGAAATTTTGTCCTCAAAATTACTTGAAGTAAAAAAGGTGTGGATACTAGGCCATCATCTAATCTTCAAACTCCCAGCTAACTTTTTCTACATTGTGATGTCTCTAGAGGACTTTAACCAAAGGAATGGCTTTATTCCTCAACTACTTCACTTCTTTGGCCAATCTATGTGTAAGTTCTTCTTCATAGATTAAGTTTGGTTACACTTCTACATCTATTACTAGGACTATATAGGAGGGATTCGATCTATACTACTTAAACATTAATACATGAAAATACATCATGAATTTGTGATAGTTTTAATGGCAAAGCCAGTCTATATGCTAAAGGTCCCACTCTCTTTGTGATCTCATATGGGCTAATAAATCTGGGGCTCAATTTCCCCTTTTTCTCAAACTTGAGGACCTTCTTCCATAGGGATACCTTTAAAAACACTTTCTCAACAACAACATACTCAATATGCCTTCGCTTCAAATTAGCACAAGATTTCTACCTATCAACTATAGCTTTCAGTCTCTCTCTAATCACTTTAACCTTTTCCTTATCATCTCTAATCACATTAACTCTTGACATCTTGTTTTACCCAATCTCACTTTAACACAAAGGAGTTTTACACTTTTTACCATATAATGCTTTATATGGGACCATGCCCAAACTACTCTGATAGCTGTTATTATAGGCAAACTTAGCTAAAGGCAAGTACTAATCACAGTTACCTTTAAATTCAAAACCACAGCTACATAACATATCCTCGAGTAATTGTATCACCCTCTTTGACTATCCATCTATTTAAAGGTGGAAGGCTATACTGTAAATCAATCTAGTTTCTAAAGTTACATCCTTTTCCAAAACCTAGAAGTGAATTAAGGATCTTTATCAGAAATGATTGCCATAGGTACACCATGAATGCTAACAATCTCATTAATATATAGTTTAGCTAACTTTTCCAGTCAGTAATCTATCTTCACATGGATAAAGTGAGCTCTCTTGGTCAGTCTATCAACTATCACCCATGTAGCATCACATTTGCATCTAGTCATAGGCAATCCCACTAAAAATCCATTGTCACTTTTCCCACTTCCATTCTAGTATTGCTATAGGATGTAGTAATCCAAAAAGAGCCTAATGCTTAGCTTTTACCTATTGACATGTCAAACACCTAGCAACATATTCTGTTATATCTTCCTTTATACCAGGCCACCAGTACTAGGATTTCAAACCAAGTACATCTTCATGCTT
>CANXYI010701124.1:0-11350 GCA_948208565.1 Hura crepitans
AAAAGAAACAAATAAATAAATAATTGATATGTTTTTCAGATGCTCAACTCCGTCATTGCTTCTTCTCTGTAAAAAGTTCATGACATGTAGGCATTCTACCTCCATGCAGCATTTCTCTGCCAGGCTTTTGCCGTTGCAGAAGAGTAGTACATACCTCATCAATGCCCAGTGCTCAAGTATTCTACTAGACCAACATTCTCTTCGTGAAATCCTAATGCAGATTTTGTATTTATATGCAACTTTATTGCAATGTTTCATCTCTCTCCCATCTTCCTGTTTTTTCATTTTTTATTTTTTGTAATCAAATTAAAACATGTCCTATAGCTTCATCATGGTTTTTCTGTCAACGTATTTACTGTCATGAGACTTAGACAACTTTTCTACTATGAAGTAGCACTATCTTAAACCTTATTGTTGCCAAAATAAAATTGCTATGCTTTAGTTGAAAGCACTTATTGAATAAATAATTTGCGATAATGAATCTTACCCATTTCAATATGCTTTGCGTAGCATCTTATCTGTATGTTATACATTCTCACATCCATAAATAACCAGATTCTACTCTGATTAAATCTTTGACCTTTGACCTTCTCCCCACTTCTGGTTTGATAACAAAGCTTATCTGAGAACCTTGCACGTAAACAAAGTATGATGCACACAAATAACCTTTTAAGCTATATACGAAAGACTATCTGCAATACATCACTAACTTGTTTCTAATTACAAAAGTCCAAAGTACAAGATAAAGTAGCTTGATATCTATGAATTTTTTGGCAAGAATCTTCTACATCAGAGTTTGGGATCATTTAGATTCTTGTCTGCATTCATCGGATATAGTAGCTTCTGCTTAACCTTCTCAAGCGAAAGTTCTAGGTTCTTCAGCTGCATCATATTTTCTTCTTTCAGCGAGCCTTGAACATTGTTAATCGAAATGTTCAAAAATCTTATTAGAGTGGCTGATAGTTATTTACCTCTTGTTTGGCAAATCTATTGTAGAGGAATAATCCACTGAACAAATCAGAGCTATTTTTCATGGTGCTGTCTTTCTGCCAAAAGTAAAAAATCATGCTGTTACTTCTTACAGGCATGTTGTTTTTGCCCCTCTACTTGTTTAGAACACAGAAAAGAATAAAATACACTCTTGATGAAAGATTGATCGAGCATACTAGTTGAACAAGTGTCTCGAAGCCCTTTGTACTGATTGGTGTGGACTTGATTTCCAATTCTGACAAAATCCTGTTAAGAGCTGAGTTTAGTATTTATATGCTTTAATTTTCCAGGTATTCATCACTCTCACATAGAAACAGTGTACCTTCCTATGGTGTGAGTGAGAAATTGACTTTTAGCTGCCTCTCTATCATGTTCTTCACAGGACATCTTCACCATTCTGCAACCCTGGTGAATGTATTACATAAAACAGTGAAATATGCAACAACTTGAATTTTAGAACGTATGGAGCAATAATAATGCGAGGCCCTGTGATGTGATACATAAAATTTCCATTGTGAAACAGCTTATTGTTTTTATTCAATTGAGTTGTCATATTTTAATTATGATCTATGAAGGCGTTGAATTATTTTTTCTTCTTGACATTAAAGTTTTATTTTTCATTTATTTTATTTGTGTGCCCAACAGAACACATTGCATGATAGGTTATACACTTACACTATACGAGATCTATACAGAATACTCTTATTAATAGACTCGAGCATATATGGACGTATCCGTTTGGTAGAACAATCTATCGCGTCCTCTGATGCCATGATGTTCTTTTTCTCAGAATTAACTGCAGGCCCGACACAGATATTTAATTAGTGAAAAAGATATTTTGCTGTATTCCCAATTCTGATTGCTGTCATTTTTCAGGTTTTATTAATGGTTATCTATTACTTCAATCATGTTCCCTGTACTCTGGACATCTTCATGTGGGGAAGGTAAATATATTGGTTCTTTTCTAATTAGGAAAAATGCATAATTTGGTTTCTGGATCTATCATATCTCTTCTATTTAGTTTCTAGTTTTCAATTTTTTTTTTTAGATTTCTAATGAATTTTTAAATAATTATTTTTGTGTCATTGCATCCGTGGTCGATTATTTCCATGTACATAGAAAACAAAATTGATAAAACTGAGAAAGGATAAAACGTTTATGTTTCTCTATTATTGCCTTCTATGTGCAAATACAATTGTTTGAAAAACCTACCTTCAGTTCCCATGTGCTTTTTGATTTTTGTGATTCGTTGTATTTTGATTTTGTATTATTGAGCTCTTATACTTCAATTTTTATCCAAATTGTGTCTTATAACAAAATTACAACGCCTTAATGTGAAAAATAATAAAAGTATAGAGTCTCAATATTGCAAAATCAAAATATAAAACTACAAGGGCTTGAAATTTTGTTTTTCCTAATTATTTATATAACTCAGTGGAAGAAAAATAATTCTTTCAAAAGTTAATAGAAAAATAATTCCTAATTATGCATTTTCTTTTCCGTACTAATGTTTGTATAATCCAACTCTCTCACTAGATGCTTACTCAGCAAAAGTTAGGGCTAGGCCAACTCTAGGACAAAATTTAAAGTCGTATACGTCACTACTTGCAGGATAGAGTTAACAGCTAAGATTAAGATTTATGGCGATAGCGTTATCTTTTAGAAGTTTGAATTACCTCATTTTCAAATATTTGTAGAAATCTTGAGCACGTTTCTTCTTCCCTTACTCGGACCTTGTCATAGACAAAAGCTAGACCTTTCCACCCATTTTTTCCACTCTCTGGTCCGAACATTGGGTGAGTGCACAGAATATCCGATTCCTCTGGCAGTACCTGTGGTTTGTGTAAGCATGTTAGCTATAATGCATAAAAACATGCAAGGTCTACATTTTTATTGTGTTGATGCACGGATGAAAGCATAAAAGTTAGGAGAAAAATCTCTGTTTAGTACGATGGAATGAGTGGGGACTATACTTTAAGTAGAATATCTCTTGGGTGCTCTTTCACTGATAGAACATCGGCAAATAGAGTTGGACGTTTTAGACCATGAAATGGCATTGCCTTGAGCACCTCTTGTAGAGACAGGATTGATGTGCAAATCAAGATGACATCGTTTTGGGCTTCCAGAAATGCGAGAGTATCCCTACAAGTGCATGAGAACAATTATATAAGCACAAACTTTCAGCACCGACTTTATTATTGAGTGCATGTGTGCGCACCAGAGGTTGAAGATGCATTTATAGCTCTTCAACTCTTTGATGCGTTGCAGAGTAGTTTGGCCAAAAAAGATTAATTTTTAGCCATGGCCTAAAAGTTTAGGGCAATTTAGCTATTTCTACCACTTACTTGAAGTATGAGATGCCCAGATCTTGACATAGCTGAGAGTAATCTGAACGAGAAGTTGCTGTTAATATGTGGCCTTGTTTGATCATGGTTTTTGCCAGGAATTGTGCAAAGGGGCCGAAGCCTATTATCCCGATTTTCAGACTAGAAGAAGAAGAAGTAGACATGGTGGGTAGATTGGCGTTGGTATTTTTTGAGGGATTGGAGATATGTGAATATATACGAGGGTATTCTTTTATAGGGAGCATTTCTTCACACAGGTGAAACTAAGTGCACCTGATTCTTCGTTTCTTGAAAGTGACGTAAATAGTTCCTATCATATGTAAATCCATAATAATATAAATATTTTTTTATTAAAAATAAGATATACATTTATATTTCATTTCTTGAAGTGAAATAATTTTATAGCTCTTTACGTTTTAAAGAGAGTACATGTAATTCACTTGTCCTCTTTCAAAAAAAAAAAAGAGTAAAAAATGTTTTTTGAAATAAAAAATAAGGAATTAAAAGGGGTTAAAACTTGAAAGAATTGAAAGTAAAATTTAATGGGTATTTTCTTAGAAAACGGAGGATATCGAATCGAATCATGCCGGAGATTTTTTACAGCTATCGTAATAGATCATAGATCATAGATGTATATTATTCATCGAACCATGAAAGATGCATTTAGTATCCATGGTGGCAACTGAAGCAAGTTGCCAACTGGCTAAATTTTGAAGGATTCGTGCCCTGATATTTTATTATCGCAAGAATTGACCAAGGAATTGGAACCTTGCGCATCCGAGGCTTCAGTGTTCATTCCTCAATTGAACTGGACCACATTTTCTAGTGGTCCAGCTTAGTCCAGTCAAAAACTCAAAAATTCCACAGGCCCATAATGGCTTTTTCTAGTTTTTTGCCTGAAAGTTCTGTCCAATCATTTATCTTCATCTGTTCTCACTTAAATGTGACTAGTTTTAGATGATATTTGAAGTTAAATTTCCAATGAATAGAATAATGAGATGGTGTCAATTTAATATACAAAAATAAAATTGCTCATGGTCCTATACAACAAGAACAAAACCGAGTAAATTTTATAACATCTAATCTACATTTTATTTTCTTTTTTCCTCTGTATCCAATTGAAGATTGACCACACTAAAGAAAAGGGTTTTCAATCTGATAAACCAGGACTTAATTGCTGCTTGTTAAATTCAAAAGATAAACTCTTCAATTCTCTTGATCAACAGAGTTGCTTCTCCTTTGTTGCTGCACCGCCAACACAGAGGCAGTAGTCTTGAAATCTGGTGAAGCAAGCATATCACCTATGGGCCCAAGTTCAGGGCATTCACTCCACATTTCAAGACCTGTGAAAACTGGCGATTCCTGATGATATCTCCCTACCAAAATTAAGTCAAAACATTTTACAATCCTTCCTATACATTGAGATAGCCCTACCCCATCTCTCACCACCTCTTCTACGTACTTAAATTGATCGTTTCCTGCATAACTTTGCTTAAGGTCCAAGATCAGATCGCTGTCTCGCTTTCTTTCTATGCTGTTTTCATTTCCAAATAGGAGGAATCGAATCACTGTTAGGACTACATATTCATGCTTTCCCATTCGAGCTCCGTAAGCTAGTGATTCTAAGTCATCAGGACCACCTATGAAGATGACAGCAACTGTGAACTTTAGTTTATTCGTCATTACACTTGACGATCCTTCCAGGATTCCTCTGTCTACAAGTATTCCAAACGAACATGAAGCATTGTCTAGGACATTATGTTCATGCGTCGAACACTCGAATTTGTAGACTCAACACTGCCATCTATCGCCCATTGCTTATGATATGGCAATATCAGAAAGGTGGTTCTTCTTTCTACTGCCCGGCGAATAATGTCAAGGTGTATGGTGTCGAAGTCAGAGACTGAAGTGAAGGATTCCACCATTGCACAACCCTTACTTTTTTGTTCATACAGCCTCAATGCATTGACAATTTTACTAGCAGCAGTTGCATCGCCATTATCGGATTCTTCTTGGAAGTCGTTGGATATGAGGATGGGGGCATATCGGCCTACAAGCTCAACAAGGACTAGTGAAATGACCGAGATAGGGCTCTCCTTGGTGGCATTGGATATTTCTAGGAGGTTGACGATTGTAGGCACATTCTCAGGATCTTTGATGCATGCTAATAATCGCAGTTCTGAATCTTTCTTGGCATGTTGGATGGTGTTTCTTTTGAAGGTGTAAACTTGCTTCATAGGATCATACATATGTCTTATCAATGGAGTTAAAATTAATGTTGTCAATATAACTGAGACTACACATAGAGTAAATTGTTCTCCTTGTAAAACCTGAAATTAACCAGCAGGAGTTTTAGACAAAATCAGTGTTTAGACTGTATGAGAAATAGAAAAAAGAACATCGAAATTGTTTCCGACCTTACCTTGTCCTTCCAGAAGTTGTAGACAGTAAGCTCAAGAATGCCTTTGGAATTCAGTATCATAGATAGCACAAAAGCATCTCTTGAATTCAAATCCACATATAAGGCAGCCACCATTACTGCCCCTGTCTTAACTATGATACCAAACACAACAAGCACCCCCATAATCCATACCTCTGAAGCTCTAATTTCGTAGATATTCGTTTGCAGACTGCTAACAGCAAGGTATGTGGGATAAAGAAATCCTGAAACAAAAGTATCCAATCTTGAAACCAAAGTCGCACCTAATGGAGGTCCTTCAGGCACAATGATGCCAAGCATTGATGGCCCAAAGAGGTAATGTTGCCCTATGCTTTCACTTATAAATCCAAGTACAAGAACTAAGATAATAATGAGAATGACGTACTTCTGATCTGCTGGTTTCCCTGGTGGCATTTTCTTGATCATATTTAGCATAGCTGGTCTGATGAGAAAGAACACAACAGCTATCATTCCAAAAACGGTTAACAATGGCAACATTATTTGCCCACCATTTTCTTTCACTACTGTGATTGTCATTGTTGTTCTATTCAATGCATCGCTGAATACTGCAACGGAGAGGGCTAGGCGACCCACATCTGTATTCTGGATCTTGAGTTACGTTATTAGGTAAGAAACAACTGAAATGCCTGCAAAAGCTTGAGTCATAGCTATTAGGACAAGGCTGCTGTGGAGGTTGGAGTCCATTGACACAAATTTCCTCAAGAACAAGGCCAACAAGAAGGTGAAAGTTAATGTAGATGCCAATGCTAATGTTGCTATGCATATCGCAGCTCGTTTCGGCCTCAAGAGCATTGCTGTGTCTGTCCTCACTGCGATCAAGAAGTGATAGAACATGTTGCCGAATGATGCCAGTGTTGCCAGTGCAACTCGGCCTTCTCGAGGAAACAACTTGTGTTGAGCAATCGTATTTTGCCCGAGCAACGATGGCCCAAGTAAAACGCCTGCCTGCAATACAACACAGTGTGTTATTGACTCGATTCATGAATAAACATATAGATTTGATTAAGCAATTTCTTTAAAGACGTATATACATAATGAGATAATCAAAGAACATATAAAAGTCAATATATATATATATATATATAAGGAAAAGAGGTAGATGATAGGTTCTGCATACGATGATCTGAGAGACAACGCTGGTTTGGCCGAGTTGCCGGAGCCAAATGTCGATGAATTTTGAGACAAGGGAAATGACAATAAGCTGTGCTGTGAGAAGAGCTGTTGGGGCCAAGGTATGATCTTTTTGCAAGAAGCTATAGGACGTTACATCCATTTTCTTTTTGCATATGAGTTCAGTTGCATTTCCTGCCATTGCCATTGCTTGCAAACGAAGTGGAAGATCAACCCATACTTTTCCAATCTTGAAGATCAAAAATGGAAAAAAGGAATTGAAAATGGAAAGCTTGATAGATACAGAGACAGAGAGAGAGAGAGAGAGTGGGAGGTAAACCTGATATCAAGGACTTTTGACTTTAGAGTCTCAGGTTATCATTTTTATTTTTCATTTTATTTTGTTTGGTTTATACTTGTTGAGAATTTCATATTTTATTCAATGGTTTGCTAATTTCCTATTAATTCTCTCTCCTTCTCTCAATCTCAATCTCTTCGATTATTTTTTTTTATTTTCTTTTCTTATTTATGCCTTTACGTCCTATTTTATCTAGAAAAACGTTATGCGATTATGCATGTTTAACGGAAAAAAAAAATTGTATGCAATTATGCATGATTGCAATAAAATGGTAGAATAATTTTATGATTTTTTTTTATATATGAAATGAGCAAAAATATAGTAAATTGAAAGTTGGAGATTTATTTACTAACGCCATGATGCATTATGTGAAAAAAAAAAATTGATAATGAATTTTATATTTGTAAATTTTAAAAATTTATAGATTCTCTCTATACCCTTCGCAACAAAATCTAGAACAATTCTGAAAAAAAAAGAAAAAGAATCCATTAATTCAATAGACCACAATTATTTGCTTTGATGATTTGGTGCTGAATAAATAAAACAGAAAACTGTGGAATTAATATCTTCAGAAGCAAGTAAAGTCCCAAGCTCTGGATACTCAGTCCAGTGAGACAAACCAGACACATTTCTTGCTTGTTTTCATGTCTACGACCCACCATTATAAGATAGAATTTTTCTTGCATTGATCTTATAGTAATCATCATAAATTTGACATTCTTGTTTGTAATTTCTTTTTTTTTAGCAAGCAAACGACGGTACTAGTTGCGCAAAAATTGGAAGAGAGCTTAATTAATTCTAAATTTGAGGGAAAAAAACTACAATCTTTTATGTTAATTTCCGAACATCACTAACTAATTCAAAATGTCACTATGTTCTGCTCTCATGATTTGCTGTTGAATTACTAAAACAGAAGCAGTATCAGCAGAGGCAAGAAGATCTCCCATTGACCCAAGCTCTGGATACTCTGCCCATTCCGATAACCCTTCCAAAATTTCCGGCTTATTTTCTTGTGATCTTCGTCCTGCCAATATAAGATCATAATTTCCACGAATTGAGTTTACTATTTTTGATGTATCAGACCCATCCCTCACTGTATGCTCTTCGAAAGAAATATTCTGATTCACTGTTAATTCTTGGCTTAATTTTCTTAATGATTCATTGTCAAGCATAGTCTCCCAGCTATCAACCGTTTTTTCACCATATGATCTTAAACGAATAACCACTAACCGAACTTCGGGTGCTCCGGCCATTCTCAAGGCATACGCTAATGCTTCCCTGTCATCTGCACCGCCTATGAAAATTACGGCAATATTGTATTCTTTAGACTGAGCGAAAAGTGAGGCAAACCCCCGAGTTTCACGGCGATCAACCAGAATTCCGACCGAACAGGGTGCTCTTCCGTAGACGTTAATGTTTAAGTTCCTTATATCCTTGCTGTTGGAGACCACACTGCCTCTGGTGTTCCATTTCTTGTGAAACGGAAGTACTATTAAAGAACATGACTTGTCGAATGCGAACCAGCAGATGTCTTCGTGCATCTGTTTGATCGGCGAGATTGCTGTGAAGGCACTAAGATTTGCTGATTTTCTGTATTCTGCTTTGAACCAATCGAAAACCTGTATTAAAGATTTAGATTTCGAATCAACAACGTGGAACTTTGATCAGCCATTTGAGTCGGATGTGATACTGGTAATTATTTTTCTATATATATAAAATGGTTACATTGCTAAGCCTCAGACCTGAATGACGGGTTGGGATCGTGATAGTTTGGAAGAGAAGCCTTTCTGGCCTAATTGGTGATTGATTAGGAGAGGATTGGCACTGCTAACAAGGTCTTCTAAGTAAAGTCCGTGAACATTTAATGGACTTTGTTTTGTGGGATTTGAATACTGAAGGAGCTTGACTGCTGCCACGGCATCTTCTTGCTTATGTGCACACACCAACATCTCAAGTGGGGAATCATGTGGAGAATATTGGACAGATTTCTGCCTGTAGCCCATGTAGTGTTTTGAAGGATCATAAAGCCATTTGATCAACGGTGGCGTATACGATGTTAGCAAGAATATTAAGAATATCCCTGCCGTACTATCCAAATCCTTGGACTGCCATAAAGAGAAAAAACAAGACTGTCAGAGTCGAATCCGATGGTTCATATGCACGTGGAACAGAAAGTGATCTTTTTTCTTTTACCTCAATTGGAACGTAGCTCAGAAATATTCCCATCTCCTTAGTACCTTTGACATTCAAGATAAGCGAAAGAGCAACAGCTTCACTCAAAGGAAATTTTGCACAGTATACCATGATAAACGTAGATGCCAACTTGATAACATACCCAATTAAGCTAATCTGAAAATTCAAAACTAGATCAAGATGACTAAAGAATGCCCATAAATTAAGCTTAGATCCACAATGTACGGACAAGAGAGGAACCAGCAAGCCATGGACAACGGTATCAAGCTTTGTTGTTAAGTGGGTTGCTAATGGCGACCCAGCAGGAACTATCAACCCCAAAAAGAATGGACCAAAAAGATAATCCACACCCATATTATCCCCTAAGGCTGATAAAATGAGTACAGCTGAAACAAAAATATTTACGTAAAGATCCTTCATGGGTTTGCCTTCTGGGGTAAGTCTTATAAACCAAAAAGATAATCCTCTCATTATCACAAAAATGACAAGCAAAAAGAAGGAAAGTAGGGACAAAGACTGGAATGCAATACTTCTTGATGTCTGCATTCTTTGGATGAGATAATTGACATTAGACAAAATAAATATACCCAAATCACCAACTAAAGTGGTGGCCAAAGCAAGACGCCCAAGCTTCGAATTTGTGATCTTAAGCTGCATTAAAAGAACACTAACATCCACAAACTGGCTTCTTGTAAATGCACCTAAGTAGAGTTCGGTGTTTTGTTGCCTTGAAGAGATCATAGAACCTGTTAAGGATGCTTTTGGGTCAAATGTGATTTTTACTGTTTGTAATAATGTGAAAGGCAAAGCAAATACTAAGACACCCAAAACGTATCCTTTTTTCCCTATTCTTGTTAGCCAGCTTGTGTCCAATCTCACCGCAGTCAAGAATGTGAACAAAACCAATCCGATCTTTAACAGTGAAGCAAGAACTTGGTTTGGAAATGGAGGAAACAGTTGCGTTGATGCATTTGGAAAATATCGTACGAATACTGTTGGTCCCAACACGATGCCTGACTGGAAAGATATCAAAGTAATAATTTACTGGTTTTTACAATTGGCTAAACAATTGAAAATCCAAACTTCTTACTGAACAACATTTTCAACAATGCATATGAATCTTCGAAAATTCTTAAAATGATTAAATTAATGAATCTATAATTAGATATGATGAATTGTTCATACATTCTTCAGAATCAAAAGTCCGAGAAAGCATGGCAGTTGAAGTCTGAAATAAAGCAGGAGAAAAGAGAAAAGAAAGAAAATGAAATACCAAAACATCAGAGGTGAGACGTGGAAAATGGAAGCGCTTGAGGATGACGTGAAAGAACTGAGCAATGGAGACCATAGCAAGCAATTGAATTTGAAAACGAACAGAAGAAAACAGAAGAAAACTGGTTCCATGTCTAAGATTCCACAATCCATCGGAATATACATTATCTCTATCGAAACATGCTCCACTTACGTTCACAATTGATTTGTATTCAGAACCCATTTTTACATAAGAAAATTTATGAATGAAAATGGCATTGATTCTTGCTAGAGAAAAACGATCATTTTAGTCACTATAGAGATATATATATACATAGGAAATTTAAGAACACAAAACATTTGTGTTCGGTTATTTTGACCGGTAAATCTGGTAATTGTCCCTTTACTTTGTTTGACCTATTTCTAATTCGGCAACTAAAAGATAATTTAGTAAGATATAACGATAATAACTACCGATTTTAGATTTTGTAATTAATATCTTCGGCTTAATTCAGTATACGATGATATTCCCATTTCGTAAAATGGATAGGCAACTCAACCGTTTATTATTAGTATATAGAAATAATTTTAAATTTTGTTGAATTTTTCATTTTCAACCAAATTTAATTTAAAAAATACTTT
>CANXYI010701151.1:0-11757 GCA_948208565.1 Hura crepitans
CCATATAGGTAGTGGGGATAGATAAGCATTCCAAACTTCTTAGAAGTAGATTTTTTAGTAGTATTATTCTGAGGATGCCCCTTGGGAAGAAGCTGAGTGTTTTCAATCAAGATTGATGATGAACCTTGGTTGGCCAACTCCAATACTTTTATCAATCGCTTTTTAATTTCCTCCATTTTTTGTAAGATTTTCTCTTGATTTCTATCTATTGACTCAAATCTTGACTGAATCTCGAAAAGTTCAATCAAATGTGATAGCTATTTTGGTTGTAAATCCCTTCCCATGCTTTCTAATATAGCTTTATCTTTATGAGAAAAATCTTTTCAAGTCTATGTGAATGGTTCAAATGAGAAAGAGAAGCAGGTTCATCTAATATCTAAAAATTATCCCTTCAGTAATTCCCAAAAGTGTGATTTTTTGAAACATATGAATTTAATGCAAATAATTTTAAAACATGCAAATTGATCCTAAATAGTCCAAGTGTAAATATTCTGCAATACTCAATGTAGAAAATTTATAATAAGATTGTTAAATATATTACAGTGTATTTCTATATTTTGGTAATATGATAGAAATTTCTCTAAAAGAAATTACTCATGTCATTTAAATGACTAAAGTTGTAATTTTATAGAAATTTTTGTGTATAGGGATGCTAATTTAGATATTTTGAATTGGATCTATTTTATTTGGAGTAATTCATGATTTCTGATATCATTATTTGTTATTATTTATTTTTTTTATCGAAAAAAATATTTAGAGTTAAATATTTTTTATTTGTTAATTTTTTAAAGAAAATATTGCACTTCATTCTTGATAACGATATAAAGAAGATTTATTTTGTACAAATTAAATGATGTTTAATATATGTTGATTGAATTAGTCTTTTCATATTTTTATAAATTTTTATTGTTATTTTCTTGAAAAAGAGGGAAACTATTGTAATATGATAATATAGAGAAGAAAATACCATAGTATAAGTTATCAGACATATAAAAGAAAAACCATGATGTTTACACATCATGAAACTTCTGAAATAAAATTATTTATTTGTTATTTGATAGCTATGATATGCTAATTTCCTAGAAATTCTCACCTGCTAAAAAATTTAGTAATGATTTTGAGAAATCAAATTTATATAAAATTTTATTAATCTTGAATGATTTTAATTTTTGGTGGATCATGTTTTAATTAATGTTAAAAAATTTAATTCTTATTCTTTTTTTTCCTTTTTCATGTAAATGAGAAGACATTAAAATAAGTAAATAAATAAAATCATCAACGGCCTTTAATGAAATGAGATAAAGAAAAGTTATGACAAAATTAAATTATTTTTATGAATTTAATTTTATATCATTGATACGAGATAATTTATTTAGTTCCCTATCTTTTATTGTCTAGCTAAAATCCATATGGACTAGCTCAGGCTTCACCAATTTGATTGACGTTAACATGGGTGAGAGTTTTCACAGGCCATTATTGAGTTTCCCTCGGAGGCTCTCCTACTAACTCTCTATTTATCATTACTAACCTTGAAGTGAGTGTGTGTATATATAGAAAAAAACATAAAGACATATAAGAAAAAGACTCCATCATAATTTGTCTAAACAATTAAACCTCCATAAAAAAATGACAAATCTCTAATGGAGTCGCCATCTGTTGCAACCCTATCTCGACGTGGGTTTCCACGCGGAGATTCGTGCGATGCAATATTAGAAATGAGAGTAAGAGTGAGAGTCACCACTAACTAGTTAGGGTGCAGTTACTCACCGAACTAGTCTAGTCTTTTTTCGGGTTTAAGGCAATTCAGGTGTAGGGAAGGTATTAGACACCTTACGCCGCATTTTATAAAGGTAAAAATATAATTTTTAATTATCGATTTTTAATGTATCAAGTTGTGCTTTAGATATTGTTTTCCTATAAATCTTTTTCAATTTAATCATTATAATTATATTTTTTAATCATTTTTAGTATATGCTATCTATTTCATAGTTCAAAAATATTCTAATTCTTCAATATGAAATTAAAGATGTAATTATTACGTATTATTTTCTAGGGATAAAATCTAGAATTTTTAGACATTTTTTTATTAAGGACTGACTAGTTTAGACATTAATCCTACTTCATGAAAATATTTTATTACCCTTATTTATCCTATTATTATTTTTTATTATGATTTTTTTATTATAGAATTTTCAATTATTTTTTTTGAAAATTAGTTTTAAAATACTAAGAATTATTATAATACTGACTACTAAATTATGATGAACTATATTCTGACAAATTTTATTATTCAAACTATTTAAAAAAAACAACTAATTCAAACATATGTATATATATGTATATATATTATTTTTTATGAAGATTTTAATTATATTACTATTTATTTCTTTCTATTCTCTCATTTTTGTCGGTGAATTTTATCAGATGCTAAAAAGGATATATTTTTTGTTTTTGATCATCATTTTAATTAAGAATTAAATCCATTTTTATTATTAAAATTTTTTTTATTCTTCCCTATAACATATTTTTATTTGAATTTTAGCCATTAAGAATAATTAATTTGTGAGTTAATTTATTCTAAATTATTTAAATCTTGCATCATTTATGAAATGACCAAGATGCCTTTACAAAATACCCTTACTTCCCCTTTTCCCTTAAGGGCAAAATGATCTTTTGGCAACCTATAAAAGCCATTTTTTTCTAGCTTCTTCTACACACTCCTACCGATACTACCTTTTTTAATCGTTTCTTCTCTTCTGCTAGCCACCTTCTTATCCTACTTCGACTTTCTCTCTAGGAAATTCCTCTTTCCTTCTCCTCTGCACATTTCTCTTTGCCCTTTCTCCTCTTTCGCTTCTCCTACTAAGTTACAAAATATTCTCCTTCAATCCTTTCTCCTCTTTCATCTCCATCAAGATCTACTTACCCTTTAGCTAAAACTCCTTTTTAATAGTCACTGTTTCCCTTAATAATCCTAAAACTGAGTCTAAAAATGTGTTTTGATGTTAAAAATAGCGAAGAGCACAACTATGCATTCTGTTATTCCTCTTTAATGCAAAAAGGGAGAATGGATCTAACCTTTATGTGATAGAAACAACCAAAGAAGGTAGAGATAAGGGTCGAAGAAGAAAGAGGAGACTTTTTGAGTTATTTTGGCTCTCTGTAAGTGTGTATTAATTCCCTTGTATTTTCCTTATTCTACCCAGTTCTCTAATCTATTCTCTTTTTTTTACTTGCATGTTGAGGAGAGAAACTGAGAATGAGATCTAAGAGTTAAGGGGCTATTCAGCTCTAAATATTTCTCTACTTCTCATGATATCTACTTCCTAAGCTAAGTTTTCTTCTCATCCAGGCCCTTTTTCTATATTTTTCTTTTATTTTTTGTTGTTTCTGTGTTTTTCTATTTGATTATAAAAAATATTCATTTTCCCTTTTTTTTAATCCCTTATTTGCTAATTTTTGACCTAGGTTCAGTTTTTATTTTTTCTAGTATCATGTATATTTTCAGCAAACATTTGAGTTAATATGTTGTATGTATAAAGCTTTGACTTTTTCTTTGGAAAAATGATTTTTTTGTTGTGTTTTCTTATTGTTCCTCTATTTGATGTCAAATGTTCATCTCTTTAAAAGAAAAAAAATCCTATCTTTCACTTTTTTTTTTCTTATTGGTTTCTGATCTTAATTCGACTCTTGTTTGTATAGTTTACATGTATCTGAGTTTTTACTTTATTTTAAAAAAAATTTTTGATTTTTTATGGACATTTCTTATGTTTACTTTTGTTTATCTCTTTTTATTATTCTTTTTTTAAATAAGGTAATTTATTGGTTAAAGTGTTTGTGATATTTGATCCCTGTTTTTTTCCTTTCGACTGCTAAATGAGGATTGATCTTTTTTTATTTATTCATGCTATTATTTTTTTTTATCATTTCTATTTTGCAGTTCATTATTCTTTCGTTTAGATGTTTACTAGATGTTTTCCTTGCTACTATCTCTAGATGATTGAGATTTTTATGAGGGGTAGGTGTATTATTGGTGATGCTAAAGTCGTATTGGCTCTTTTTATAACTAAATTTTTCTTTTATCTCTATTTGATCCTATTATATGTTGAGGATGGTGTGCTAATAGTAATATAGGCCTTATTTGCATGTTTACTATTAACTTATGCCTCCTCTTCTTATTATCTATCTTATTATTTTCAAATCTTCTAAAAAATTATGCCTACCCCTGTTATTTGTATATTTTTTGTTTTTTGTATTTTTTATGTATCTTTGTTTTTCCTGTTTTTATTTAACTCGTGACATACCTATTCTTTTATATGGATTTTATTCTCTTTTCTTTTAACAAACTTTTACTATGTGTTTTTTTTCTAAACAAAAAATATTTTTTTGGGGTGTGATGATGATTGAGGGCTGCATGAAACTTGCTATTTGAGTTTACTTAGGCATTCTATCCTTTTTTCTAAGGTGTTGGTAGTATTGGTTGTATGTACATTATAGGTATTTGATATGTTGGTAGCTTCTGGTTTTTATACTTTCAACTATATATTAGTTAGAAGATTAGCCTATGATTGTTACACTATTCCTGGTATCCTATTACCAGATAGTGTGATTAGTTGCCCTATCAAATACTTAATTAACTAGCCTTATTCATGCAATTGATAGTTACCTATTTTTAGGAATAGGGTAAATTCATAAGGAAATTTTAATATGCAATATGTATGAATGCAGATCTTGAGGACCACCATTTATTTTTTTTTCTTTCCCATTTTTATATTAGCTTGCCTTTCTTTTTAAAAACAACATAACCACAGTTTAGAAACCATAGAGATCATTGTTAACTATCCTTATGTCTTATAAGAAATCAATCCTAACTTTTATAAATAACATAGGGATTAGCTTCTTAACAGTAAATACATGAATCAAAATAAAACATTGTAGTTGACTTCCTTTAATACGTTAAAATCATTACTGACTTTAAGATATTAAAGAGAGAATCAATCATAGTATAGCTACATTACCTTGTTTTGGGTCTTCTATTATTTGATGATGTGTTGTGCTTCTTGCCTTCTTACTTTAGAACACTTTTCCTTTCTATTTATCCTTTTCTCTTCTTTCTTGTTATTTTCTCTTTTCTCTTATTTTCCTTTCTTAGCTCTTTTTGTGTTTTTTTTTGTTCTATTTTTTTGTTTCTATGTTTTTTTTCCTTTTTTGTCCCCTTCTGTGTCCTCAACCACTGGTTATATAGCCATTCCTATATAGTGTTTTATATTACTATGCAGTAGCTCCTATCACCCTTTCTACTTGTTCTAAGTAAGATATTTTTTGCACAAGGCTGGGCTGCTGTATGAACTGGGCTACTGGAGCTACCAGAGTTGCTGGAATTGTTAGAGCTGACGGGCCTGTGGCTACAACTATTGGATTTATGGGCTGTTAGTGTTGCTGGGCTGCTACTATGGGCTAAGCTATTGGACATGTGCTGCAGGCTACTGGGCTTGGGCCACTTAAGCCTAGTAGCTCCTTTTTTCTTTTCTTTTCTTAATTATGTAATTTAATTTATTTATTATTTACTTTTTTCCTTTTTTCTTTACTCTTTCTTTTTGGTCATGTATTATTAAGGACTTTATATTTACCTTTGTATAATGATTTTTCTTTTTGTATTTAGAGACTAATAATATTTATTATTTTAGAATTAACTTAAAATTTCTAGTGTTGTTTTTTTTAATTTAGTCATACTTTAATTGCATAGATTATTTAATTTAAGACAATGCTAATAAAAACAATAATAATAATCTCTTTCTAATAACTATGACAATGGTAATGAATGATAAGTACTAAGTAATGATAATAGTAATAGTTATAGCATTAATATTGGAGCATTTGTAAATATTTATCTTTTCTTTTAATGTAAATAATAATGGAGAATTATTTTTTTATAAGATGATTTAAATTTAAATTCACTATTATTTATTTAAGCCGGATGAAAATGGGTATCTACATTCCAAATAGCCATTGGCACTAGATTAGAATTTTTGGAGATCGAAAAGTATTTTTACTAAAATTGGGTAACCTTAAAAATTATGTTTTTAATTGATTTTACATAATTGTCAAGCACATAATTTTAAATGCTATTAAGGCTTGATTTATGGATTTTTAAGGGTTTCTCGAATATAAAAAATAAGGAAAGAAAAGATAAAAAAAGAGACTATTATAAAAGGGTCCAATTCTTTGTCAAAGGAAGAATAGTTCTATTCTTCTTTTGGACCAAGGAATCGGTGCCACTCATGAAGGGGGATGAGCCATTTTTAGTTCCTCCAAGCTCAATTTTAGCCTATTTTGTGCCATCTAAAACCTAAGTCCATACCTCCATGACCTCTCTCTAAAAGCCAATTCTAGCCCAAAATTCAAGTGAAATTGAAGGAAAAACTCGACTTTCAATCATTTTAAATAGTGTCACAAAATTGATTGGGTAAGTTTTTTTCGAGTTTTGATAATTTTCCCATATTCTCTATGTGACCAAAAGTATTTTTATGTTTTTAGTTTTTCATTTTATGCTTTGGTTAATTTTTTACGAATTTTTATATATCGAGCCGATTATGGATAGTTGCAAAAATGGAGAGGACGCAGAACAAAAAAGGTCTAAGTGGTCCTTATAGGTGTGCTTTAACTCTACAAGTAAGTGTAATCAAAAGAATTTATGCTAAATTGAATATGCCCTAATTTTTCCATAATATGTAATTAAGTGTGTTCATGTGTAAAATGCTTAATTATGTTTATCAGTGGAATTTAATCATGTCTAGTGACATTATAAAAGTGTGTTAAAACCTTTAATGATGTTAGAATATATACAGATCGGTATGATGATATGATGTGTATGGTTTACATGCACATTTATGTATGTATGTTGTACATTATACATGATATATATGATATATGTACAAGAATGGAAACATGTGTCTATATGGACATTGAATATGATGTTGAATACATAAAATGAAGCTTTTGATGGCTTGAAGGCATGATGGATGAATGGCTATTTGATGAATATATGTATGTGTGTTGCTTTATGTAGGCATGTGACAAATGGTGCATAATGCTATGAATGTCAAAAATCATAAGAGCATGTATTAAAACTTATGATGGGAATAAAAATATGTGTAGCATGCTATGGGATGTTATGGCAAATAGCCTAGATGTATGAATGTATGTTTATGTTGTCATATGATTCATACAAATGATGAATGGTGTATATGATTAAATATGTGATCATATACATATGAGATTTCCTATGTTATATAAAGAAGTGAATGTATGATGTATGAATGAGGTTATGGCCTATGATGTATTTATATATGTTTATGCTTTATATTAAATGTGAATTGGATAGTGCATAATGATATGCATGTTTATGGTCATGAGGAATTATGTTAATATGTGTAATGAGAAGATATGTAGGTTAGGTAATTCATGATGGCATGGCCGAATGGTCTAGTGCAATAGCCATGAAGCATTTAAAGTAGTTACGGGCATTTAGTGACATAATGAGATGTCATGATATGACAATGCATTAAATGATTAATTATGATGTTTGATGTATAGAATTAATAATGCATGAATGGAACCTTATGTTCCTTATATTAAATGCATTTTATAAGTGCATAATGTATGATTATTATGTTCATGTAATGCATATAGCATTGTAAAAATGTTGTAATGGTCTATAATTTTGAGTATGTTCGAGTTGATGCCTAAAGTTTCTTATGCTATCTTGGCCTAAGCATTTGCATGATATGATGATGTTCAATTATGAGTTCATAAATGGATGGCATTATAAATTATCATTTTTACATGTCATGATATGGTAAATCATGTTTAATAATATGGTAAATCGATGATATTAATTTTTCTTGACTTAGTCATTAGCTGGCTAAACCATTTCAATTAAAATGCAATATTGAGAAACGTTAATAAAGTGAAAATAAAAATAAATGGTTAGTGCCTCATGCAAGTAAACAACCTAGTCAGATAGGTTGATCAGTCAGTTGGGAGTCATAGCTGCTGCTAGGGTACTTTGGTACCTCCATAGCCTTCAAGTTATTTTTATGTCCTAACCTTTAGGTCTGATGTGTTGATCTTCGATTCTTATTTTTCTAACCTTTAGGTCTGATACATATTGATCATTGGGTCTTATTATTTTGACCTTCGGTTTTGATGCATGATGACATATGGGTTTATGATTTTTCTAACCTTCAGGTCTGATGCATTATAGGGCTTACGTGGTTTTGAGGGCCAAGGTGGTCCACTTGATACTCTATTATCTATAATGTTTATGTTTTCTTTGCCATGGGCTTAATTAATGACATAATAATTAAAGACATAATTAAAGGCATAACTCAAATGATTTTGTAATAAAGAAAAATAAAATGGACTTCATGATGCATTATTTTTAGGAGTTATACGTGACATGTATGAATAATCCGTGATTTCATGATATGTAATGTTATGATTCTAGTCATGTTTAGTATACATAGTAAGTATGACTTATACGTATCATGTTGTTATTGGTATGTTAAAGAATAGATATAATAACGTATAACTTTTATGGCATAATTTATAAGTTATTTTGATTACACTACTAAGCTATTGATTAGTGTATTATCTATTTTTGCAATGCATAAGTAAGGAGACAATTTGAGTTAAAAGCCTTAGATCTCTAAGTTATCAAGAGAAAGAAGATTCTTTTAGTATATTTTGTACATGCATATCTAAATTTTTGATATATAAATTAGAAAGCATGCATATGATGTAATTTTTGGGAATATAGGCCTAAGCTAGATGTAAATGTCAATTTTTGGATTTCTAAAGTATGTAACTTATTTTAAAGTGGATTTTGAATTTTGTTGATTGTATGTTGCTAAAAGATGATTCATGATTTGAGATATTGTGTTATTAGTAGATTCAGGGTGATCAGGAGCATTATAAGAGAGATGGATTGCTATGAAAATGTTTATAAAAGTGCATTTTACTCTATAGGTTACTATTCACATCTAAGATAGTGTCTTGATATAGTTATTATGCTACCAAATTTTTGACATGAGGATTTCTAAATGTGAAATGTAACTAGTTTTTAAAAACCCGTATTTTTTTTATAAAATAAACATTTTGTTAAGAATGATTTAACTACATTTTTTAATAGAGTTATTATGTTATGAGTTCAGTAACACATTTGTGTGCACAATCCTTATTAGGGTCTAGCAACCGAATCAAGTAAGGGGTGTCACATGGATATTTCCATGTGTTAAGGCAATACCATCTCATCATTTCCCTTTCTATAAGCACTTATGTTATTTTAACAACTCATTAGAATTCACATATGTTTTCAAATACAAATGGTATGATCAAATTAAATATGACATACCCATATGCCCATTTAGCCATACCCTCATTTAATGCCATAAAATGCTTAACTCTATCTTATATGCACAATTTAGTATATTTACATCACATATCAATTAGCACATGCTATAACTCCTTTCATGCAACCAAAATTGTCAATTTTAGGCCTTATAAGAATTTTAGCCCATAATACAAACACTATTAAGACCTATTTTATCAAAGTACATATAACCCCTAATTATTCATACCTAAGAGATCAAACCAACCATCAATTTGCATGCACCAATTATGCTAATTCTACCTATTTGCTTATTAATTGCATAATTAAAAGAACATACATACACACACCCATAATGAGGAATTTGGCCTCTCCTCAAGCCATACTTACCTCATCCCAAATCATGCTCAAAACTTCACTTTAGGCATCTCATAATATTCCACATACCATTAATCATAACACAACTAACACAACAACCCACATTTATTAAACATACATGAGACACCCCCTACTGGATCCCCTAATAGACCCTATAGGTGATGCATGCACTTCTAAATCTCTAATACAATTCTAATTACTTACATTCCTTACATCTATTAAGCTTACTTTTGTTTCCAAATTCACTTTTCATAGGTTTTACATGTTTTCATGGTATAGCCATACAAACATGCCACTTGTAAATAATTACGAGTCATTTTTCCAAAATCTTAGAAATTTTGGTAGCATAATGGCTATTCAGGTTCTATCCCAAAATTTCAACAAGTTTGTTTAACACTTCTATAACAATTCACAACACCTAGACCTATCTAGTCCCTCATTCTTGGCCTAACAGTAGCCTAAGCACACATCAACTCAAGCCTCAAGCCACAGATAAAGCATGCATATATAGAGTCTCTAGCTCGCATCAATATCACATATCACATCTGATCATACATTCATAAAAAGAGTATATAGAAATACTTTATTTACATCAGCAGGTTATATTTACTTAATTACAATACATGTCTAAAGTTTACATACATATTTCTACCCAATTCCTACTTAGGTATATGGATATCAAAACTGTAAAAAAATTACTTACAAATCCTTCACTTGTGTCCTCTGAACCACTATTGTCATGCTTTACAAGGCAAGTTCCCACTGTGGTGTACCTGTACACCAAAATAGGTACGTTGAGTATACTAGATACTCAGTGGTGAACTTAAAGCATTTTAATCATGGCATAGTATCATTAACACACCTGAGCAGTTTAAGAAAATATTTTATTTTATTATATAATTTAATTAGTCACTGGGGTGCCAAATTACTAAAATGCCTTAAGGGATTTTTAAAGTCTGAAATAACATTTTTTACTATAATAAATTGAGTAAAAATAATTACTTCTAACATGTATAAATTCACAAGAATCACTTTTGTATCATAGATGAAAAATGACTTGTAACACACATGTCCCAAGACTCTATGAACAGTGCCATAGGGTCCGAGAAGTGTACCTAAGGTGCAGGGTCACTTGTATGTGGATTGAGGTGGTGGCATGGGTGGGTCATGAAACTTTAAAGGGCTTTAATTTGATGAAAAGAGCAAAATTTAAAAATTTAATAGAACCAATAATTCATTTCGAACTGAAAGCTACCCATCGATGCAATAAGAATTGTTCGGGCCGAGGTTGACCCAGGATGTGCCTGAACGGACCCAAAAATAGTGGACCCTGAAGGTAAAAAATTGCATAGACTCCAATGGTGAAAGAATTTTTAGAATTGGAGGTCATTTGGAAATTCTCAAAATTTTTGAGGTTGGCATGCAAATTGAGATAGTCTAAAAACTATCCTATCGATGGAATCTGGCCACAAAAATTTACAAGTAGATAAAGAGGATTAAAATAGGAATTTTAAAATAAGCAGCAAAAATTTCTAAGGTATGAGTGAATTTTTATGAATTTTCAAAATTTGCCAAAAAATCAAGATGGTTCGGGAATTATCGAGACCACCTTTGACAAGTCAAGGTGGACCCCGCTTAATGCCAAGTGCGTATGCAAGCTACCAAGTGGCATAAGAAGCATGAACAGTGTATTTCCATTTGGTTGAACAAAAAGGTTTCCTTCCCCATTTGCCCTTGTTGCCAACACAAGTCACAAATAAAAACCTCCATATCTCTCTCCTCTGGCCACCAAATGGAGAGATTCTAGCTTTTAAAAATTCATAAGGATGTTAGGCACCATGGGGAATAAGAATTCAGCTAAAAGAAGTTGTCATTTTGGAGATAAAATTCAAACAATGTGACTAGTTCAAAATAGTTTAGAACCATGACACCAAGGTGCATTTATGGTTGTGTCTCCCTTATTTCTTAGGGTTTAGGGTTATTTTTGA
>CANXYI010701222.1:0-16947 GCA_948208565.1 Hura crepitans
GCTACTACACTGGCATCATATAAAAGATTAGTGATGAAGTGGCTATGTTTGCCTAGTAGACTAGTCTGTCTAATAGACTAATGTAGTGGCCCATAAGGACCTATGCCGCTGCACCGGCAATATCAACTTTGGCATTAGGTGGCAAGGATAGAAAGTTGTCTATCCAATAGACTAGTACAGTGGCCCGAATAGGGACCTACGCTGCTATATTGGCCCTATCTAAAAAGTAGACAGTGTATTAACTACTAAAGATACCTAAGTTGACCAATCAACCTATCCAGTGGGTGTTTATCTAATAGGCCATTCACCCTCAATCTATGTCCATTTCTTTATAGATTAACTTTTTACAATATTATAAACTCAAAAATAGGATGTTATAATTTTTATAGCATAGTTAGAATTTATCATAGTCTGGTATGGCCATAAATGGGCTGTACCGGGTAATTTCTCAAAAGTATTTTTCAAAGGTATTAATTGTTAATAGTTAAGATATATTATGCTAGATTCAATTCCATAAGTATTTCACAACTTTAGTGCCATTTAATATCCAGTTGATTTATTAGTTCAGGTAAAGGTCAAACTAGATAGTTATAGGTCATTACGCCAAGTTTCAATAACTTTTTTAGGTTCATTTGTTAGCCTTTTTCAGTGCAGTTTCCACCATTATTTACACAAAGTTCATAGGCCCTAAGCCACCCAATCACTAAGCCATTTTAAGGCTAAACCATAGATCCCAATGCCACTGCATATAATCACAATCAATAGCGTTCAAAGGCACAAATTTTAGGCATATTATTTACTCTCAAGTTATAACCCTTAAAAGCACATTATAACCTACATTTTATACATCACTTCAAGCCAAGTTTAGTATCATTTTACATGCCATTTCTTAACTACATCACATGTTATTTTAGGGTATACACCTTACTTATCTTCATGCCAAAGTAGTTAAGCTAATCATGCACACATGATCATGCATTAGCATACATAACATTATACACATATTATCCCCTTTTTAATGCCATTACCATTAAACTAGCTTTTGGGTACAACTAGTCAAGAGCCTTAATCATGCATTCTCATAGTGTTCATCACAAAATCATCCACTTATTCATAGCCTAATCACACTTACATGCCTACCTTTACCATTTCATGCCATTTAAAGTAGCAAAGGCCCATTATATGGTTCAGCCACCACTAGCTTTCCATGCCTTCATGCATTACTCAATCTTATTTCATGCCATGTCAGTTTTCATGCATCATAGGTATAAGGCACATGCATTTCTAGCCTTAAACACTACTTAAGACCACACTAAGTAAGCAACACACATTCACACTCACAAAACAAGCTCTCGACTACACCTATACTTTACACTAATCATACATTTTTCCATGTCTTTACAAATAATGCTATTGGCTTTCAATACCACAATGATCAATTTAGAACTCAAATACTCAAAACACGCCTTAACATGCATCAAGCTTATGCACACCTTTCAGCCAAAGCATGACTTGACACTAACATTAGTTCTTTTCCTTAAGTAACTATATCATGCACATACCTTCATGCCATAGGCTATAACCATACAAAGAAAAAACCTATCCAAGCCAATTCAAGCACTCAAACTAGCCTTAACTTAGAGGAAAAGCTACTAAAAATTAGAGGGCATAAAGTGAATGGCTGAATTCACTTACCTTATTCACTTGGAGATGAAATTGCCACCATTTCAAGGATGCCAACACCTTCATTTCAACCCTAATAGAAACTTTCTCCACCATTTTCAAGCTTTTCCTTGCTTTAATTCACCTTAACAAAAGGTCATACATAACCCCACTAATTTTAGGCACCATAAGGAAGCATTTCCAGCCAAGGACAACCAAGAAAATCTAAAGAGAAGGCATGGAAACTCACTTTAGCTGCTTGCTGGATAGCTTTTGTCTAGTAAACTTCCATGAATTTTAATTTATAGCTGAAGACTCATTTGGCCATGATTCTTCTTCTAAGATTTCCCCAATATCCCAAAATAATTTTAAGAACCCAAAAATTCTAGAAAAGATTGAAAGAGAAGAAGGAAATGGCTATTCTCCCTTGCTGTTGCGTCATTGACTAGGCAGCAAGGGAGAAGTTTTCTTCTTTTGTTTAAGTGGAATTATCCACTTGTCAAAGCGCATGGACACTTGTCAAAGGCCTTAGGCCAGCTGGCAAGTGTGTGGGTGGGTCCCATAGCCACCGAGCCATCTTAAAATGTCTCATTTTTTGCCAAATTTAAAAAATTCACCAAAATTCACACGGACCTTAAAAAAATACACCGTTTATTTTAAAATTCATATTTTAATCCCCTTTACTTTCTTCTAAATTTTTGAAGCCAAATTCCATCAATAATGCAATTTTTAGACTGCCTCAATTTGTGTGCAAACCTAAAAAATTATGAGAATTTACAAACGACCTCGGAATTCAAAAATTTTTTCACCAATGAACTTAATGGAATTTTTAAGCTTTAGGGTCTATTATTTTCGGGTTCATCTAGCACATCTTGCGTCATTCTCGGCCTGTAAAATTTTTATTGCTCAAAGAGGTAACTTATAGTCCAAAATGAATTATTGGTTCTCCTAAATTTTTAAATTTTGCCTTTTTCATCAAATTGAAGCCCCTCAAAGTTTCATGACCAATGTCACTGCCTCGGTTTACATGCAAGTGACCTGGCACCCCGAGTACACTTACCAGACCTAGTGGCATTGTTTATAGAGACTTGAAACATGGGCGTTACATTTATTCCCCTCTTAAGAAAATTTCATCCTCAAAAATTACCTAGAGCAATTAAATAAGGATATTGAGCTCTCATATGCTCTTTTAGCTCTCAGTTAGCTTCTTCTGTATTATGGTATCTCCATAGCACCTTAACTAGTGATTTGGTCTTATTCCTTAACTGCTCCATTTCACAAGCCAAAATCAATATCGGTTCCTTCTCATAACTTAGATCCGGCTGTACTTCAATATTTGGCATCAGAATCCCATTTGATAGATCCAAAATGTACCTCATGAGCATAGAAACATGTAAAACCTCATGCATTTACTGTAGCTCAGGTGGTAGGGCTAGCCTGTATGTTAGAGATTTGACCCTTTATGTAACCTCAGAGGGTCTTATAAGCCCAGAGACTCCCTTTTTCTCAAATCTCAGCACTTTTCTCCAAAGAGAAACCTTTTATAACACTTTTTCTCTAATTGTATACTTAATATCTCTTTAATTCCAATTAGCATATGATTTCTATCTATCCACAGCTACCTTTAGCCTTTCTCTGATTAACTCTAAATTGGAGATCTTATTTTCTCCAAATTCACTCCAACACAAGGGAGTCATCCATCGTCTACCATACAATGCCTCATATAGGGCCATCCCTAAGCTTAGACTAGTAACTGTTATTATAGGCAAACTCTATCAAAGATAACTACTAATTCTAGTTATCCTTAAGCTTAATAGCTCATCCCCGTAACATATCTTCAAGTATCTGTATCACACTTTCTGACTAGTCATTAGTCTAAGGATGAAAAACTGTGTTATAAGCCAATCTGGTGCCTAAAGCTTCTTATAGCTTCTTCTAAAAATCTGGAAGTGAAGCGAGGATCCCTGTAAAAAATGACAGTCATTGGCACACCAGGTAATCTAACTATCTCATCCACATATAGTCTAGCTAGCCTTTTTATGGAATAATCCATCCTGACCAAAGATAAAATAAGCTATCTTTATCAATATGTCAATAATCACTCATGCAGCATCACATTTACTTCTGGTCAAAGGTAAACCCATCATAAAATCCATGGTCACCTTTTCCCTTTTCCACTCTGGTATTATTATAGGATGAAGCAATCCAAAAGGAACATGATGCTCAGCTTCCACTTGCTAGCATATCAACCACTTGCAACAACTCTGCCACATCTCTTTTTATACTAGGCCACTAATAAAGAGATTTTAGGTACAAATACATTTTTTATGCTCCCAGGATACATGAAATAAGGAGGTTCATGTGCCTCCTTTAATATCTATGACCTCAAGTCATCTATACTAGGTATACATAACCTGTTTTGATAATACAAATACCCATCCTCTGTTAACTCAAACCTTGTGGCCTTTCCCTTTTTAACCTTGTTTGCCATCTAAACTAGCTATTCATCTTTCATCTGACTTTCCTTAATCTGCTGTCTAAAATTTGGCTTCACTTATAGCTCAGCCAACATAACATCTTTTAAAGTGTACTGTAACCTAACATTCATAGCTTTCAAAGCCATCATAAATTTCTTGCTCAAAGCATCTGCCACCACATTGGCTTTCCCTAGGTGGTAATCAATCAGGCAATTATAATCTTTAATCAACTCTAACTATTTTCTCTATCTCAAGTTTAGTTCCTTCTAAATAAAAAGGTGTTTCAAGCTCTTATAATCTACATATATATGACATTTCTCTTTATGCAACTAGTGCCTCCATATTTTCAAAGCAACACAATAGTAGCTAACTCCAAATCATAGGTAGGATAATTCCTTTCATATGGCTTTAACTATCTTGAAGCATATGCTATTACCTTTCTCTCCAACATCAATACACATGCCAAGCCATTCAATGAAACATCATTATACGCTGTAAAGTCCTTACCTTGTTTAGGTTGAATTAGGATAGGAGCTTCTATCGGTATCTTCTTTAGTTGTTGAAAACTGGCTTAACACTTATCATCCCACTCAAATTCACATTCCTTTTAATCATTCTGGTCAAAGGAGTGGCAATGATGGAGAACCCCTTTACAAACCTCTTGTAGTACCCAGCTAAACCTAGAAAACTTCTCACCTTAATTACATTCCTAGGTGGTTCCCATTATAACACTGCTTTCACTTTGCTGGGATCAACCTTGATTCTCTCTAATGAAACTATGTGGCCTAGAAAAGTAATTACATTCAGCCAAAACTCACACTTACTAAGCTTGGCATACAATTGTCTCTCTCTCAGGGTCTGTAACACAACCCTGAGATGCTATTCATGCTCTTCCTAGCTTCTGGAGTACACTAGGATATCATCTATGAACACTCCTATAAACTGATCTAGATAAAGCTAAAAAACTCTATTCATGAGATCCAAAGAAGTTGTTGGGGCATTGATGAGCCCAAAGTGCATCACCAAGAGTTTATAATGCCCATACTGGGTTTTGAAGGCAATTTTAGCAATATCAACCTCCTTAATCCTCAGTTGAGGGTATCCAGATCTCATATCAATCTTAAAAAATATACTTACCCCTCTCAACTAATTAAAGAGGTCATCTTTCTAGGGCAATAATACTTATTCTTCACAATCATTCTATTCAGTTGCCTATAATTAATAAATAACCTGAGCGACCAATTTTTCTTCTTTTCAAATAGCATAGGTGCTCTCTAAGGAGATACACTGGGTCAGATAAAACCCTAATCTAATAGCTCTTATGGCTATACCTTCAGTTCTTTTAACTTAATAGGTGCTAGGATATACCTCAATTTCAAAATCTAGTTCCCTCGGATGTGGTAAGCTTGGTAGATCATCAAGGAATACATCAAAAAATTTAAAAACAACTTGAATATATGCCAACTTAGAGTTAGAAACATTCAGGTCAATAGCATAAGTCAAATATGCCTCACAACCCTTTTGAAGAGGTTTCTATGTTTTAACATTGGGGATAGGATTATTTAAAAGGCTTCTCTCACCATTGTGGCTATTTGCCCCTCTGTAGTCTAGAGGGTCAACTTCTTATGTTAACAATCGATCATGGCTTGATGCTCAATTAGCCAATTCATCCCTAGGATCACATCAAACTCCTCGAAAGGCAAATTAATCAAATTATCAAGAAATCTATGCCCTTGAATCACTAGTCAGCATTACCTATACACTTATTCATAATCCATACATTGCTTTATAAGATTCCTAACTTTGATGTCTACATCAACATGTTCAGGCTCTAACTAGCTATTCTATGCTTGCGTAGTACATACATAGAAATGTGTAAAACTAGGGTCCATTAAGCCAAAATAGGAACATCAAATAAATAAGAAGTACTAGTTATGACATCTAGTGTTACAGCCTCTTCTCTAGCTCTAACAGCATAATGCATGGCTAGGGCAAGAGCTTTAATTTTGGTACCTTAGCTAGCACTAGGTTGCTCTCCTCTGGTTTGCCTTTGACCCCTGTTCTAGGGTGCAACATTGGATGCTTGTGTCTAAGCATCCTCTACCTACCTCTAAGGATACTCTCTTTTATAGTGGTCTCCAGCACTACATTTAAAACACTCTTTTCTTCTTTTGCCTCCCTTGCACTACGCCTAATGCCATTTATGATAAGTGATATTAGTGGGAGGTCCATTCCTATTACCCCCTTTACTAGGAGTATATTAGCCTGAGGAGGTAATTGAGGTCTATTTATAGAAGCTTGTCTCGACCTCTAGGTCTGCGCCTGTCTCTGCCCTTGGTACCCTATCTAATACTGGGACTGTGCCTATGACCGACCCTCTCTCCTCTTTCTACCATCTCCTATCACTACACTGGATTGTCCCATAGTGAACTCTCTCTCTCTCTCTCTCTCTCTCTCTAGAGGAGATCCCTCTTTTCTTATGCCATTTCCTCCATGTCATATATAGTTAACACTAGTACTGCAAAATCTTTCTCTCTAGGATTTTGTTATTTGCATCCTTAACTCTACATTCAGTCCTGCTAGGACTCTTACATCCTCTATATCATTGGGAATGAACCTCTCAGCATACTTTAAGAGTCTGGTAAGATCTTTTTCATATAGTAACTTCTTGGTGTACCAAGATAGGGGTTACTCCTACCTGCAGTTAGCAAGGCACTTATGGTTATGGCTGCTATACAGCATTACTGGGTTTAGGTACTGATGCATTTCTTGCCCCTATGTATAGCTATGGCTACAAAATTATTTAGTTCCTTGGCCCCTCCTCCAGGTAACTTGACTAATCATGTCTTTATTATAAAAGACTTTCTTATCAGCCTTGGGCAGCATAATAGTTCAGAGAAACTTAAAACTTAGACATTTGCACTTATGTACTTAGCCTAAGAACATTAAACTATGCTTTGATACCATAAAATGTAACACCCCTTACTGGATTCTCTAAGAAACCCAATAAGCTATGCACTTCCCACTAGGTCACCCATCCTGACTTCTCCCACAATCATTCATTTAACTTTTACTTACACTACACTAATCAATTCTATCTTACTCCAAATCATGCCCTATTTGTTATTATAGTCCAATTAGGGTCATGTTATCATGTTTATACTATTATAGAGTGATTTCAACACATTTAGGTATTTCCTAACAATCTGGCAACACAATGGTTGTCCAGGTCATTGTCCCAAAATTTCTCAAACCTGTAAAACACTTTTATAAGGTAGTAATCACATCTCCTAAACCATTCTGGTCCCTCAAATATCAACCTATCACCATCATCTATCAAACATCAATCACAAGCCTCAAGCCACAATCCAAAAATCACATAGAGCTTTAAGCTCATAAAACATCCACATAAGGCATACATGCACAAAGTTTAGCAACTAATTAATTACAACACAATCTGTCTGTATACAAATACAACCCTGTGTCCCTTATATATAGCACCCATTTTCCCCACCTAAGTATATAAAGTGCAAAAGCTATGTAAATATACATGATCAACCTTCTTAAAATGACCTCTAAACTCCTTTGCATGCTTTATGAGGCGACGTCCCTATTCGTGATACCTACGCACCGAAATAAGTACGTTGAGTATAAAATACTTATTGGTGAATTCAAACATTTAAAACATGTCCAACAGTCTATCCATACATTATACTTCTATTCTTCTCTTATTCTGATATCTAAATTTAATTTAGAAAATTAGTATGCAAAATTACCATTTTACCTCTAAAGTGATTTTATCCGTAAATTATCCGACTAATCACTATAATTTATGTAAATTATGTTTTAGAATCATTATTAATTATTACATGCATAACATATACCATTTTAAGCCTTTAATCCTTATCAATGGAAAATTACCAAAATACCCTTGTGTTATATTTCATAGTCATATGCAAGTTTTGTTAATCTTATATAATTGCTTCTGTTGGCCCATCTCAGGAGACAACCCTTACAGATACTAGATCTAGAGGGAAAATAAACTAGTGCAGTGGTCCCTATTCTGGACCTGTGCCACTACACTAGCTCAATTGAATTTTGCGACCCAAGGTACAAATAATAAGGAGTTGTCTACCTAGTAGACTGGTCTATATAATAGACTAGTGCAGTGGCCCTCAAGGACCTATGCTGTTGCACCGGCATCACATAAAAGATTATTGATAAAGTGGTTATGTCTACCCAACACATTGGCATTAGGTGGCAAGGATAGAAAGTTATCTATCCAATAGACTAATACAATGGCACCAATGGGGACCTAGGCCACTGTACCGACCCTATCTGAAAAGTAGATAATGTAGCAGCTAGTAAGGATCCCTAAGTTTACTGGTTAACCCATCTAGTGGTTGTCTATCTAATGGGCCATTCACCTTTAATATATGTCTATTTCTTTATAGATTAACTTTTTACAATATTATAAACTCAAAAATAGGCAGTTATAATTTTTACAACACAATTAGAATTTAGCTTGGTCTAGTATGGCCACAAACAGGCTGTACCGGGTAATTTCTCAAAAGTATTTTTCAATGGTAATAATTGTCAATAGTCAAGGTATATTATGCTAGATTTAATTCCATAAGTATTTCACAATTTAAGTGCCATTTACTGTCCAATGGATTTATTGGTTCAGGTAAAGGTCAAACTAGATAGTTATAGGTCATTACGCCAAGTTTTAAAAACTATTTTTAAGTTCATTTGTTAGCCTTTTTCATTGTAGTTTCCACCATTATTTACACAAAGTTCATAAGCCTTAAGCCACCCAATCACTAAGCCATTTTAAGGCCAAACCATAGGCCTCAATGCCACTACACATAATTACAATCAATAACCCTCAAAGGCACAAGTTTTAGGCATATTATTTACTCTCAAGTTATAACCCTTAAAAGCACATTATAACCTACTTTTCATACATCACTTCAAGCCAAGTTTAGTATCATTTTACATGCCACTTCTTGAATACATTACATTTCATTTTAGGGTATACACCTTTCTTATCTTCATGCCAAAGTTGTTAAGCTAATCATGCACACATGATCATGCATTAGCACATATAACATTGTACACATATTATCCCCTTTTTCATGCCATTACTATTAAACTAGCTTTCGGGTACGACTAGCCAAGAGCCTTAATCATGCATTCTCATAGTGTTCATCACACAATCATCCATTTATTCATAGCCTAATCACACATACATACCTATGTTTACCATTTCATGCTATTTAAAGTAGCAAAGGCCTATTATATGCTTTAGCCACCATTAGCTTTCCATGCCTTCATGCATTACTCAATCTTATTTCATGCCATGCCAATTTTCATGCATCATAGGTATAAGGCACATTTATTTCTAGCCTTAAACACTATTTAAGACCACACTAAGCAAGCCACATACATTCACACTCATAAAAAAAGCTCTGGACTACACTTATACTTTACACTAATCATGTATTTTTCCTTGTCTTTATAAATAATGCCATTTCTTTTCAATACCACAGTAATCAATTTAGAACTCAAGTACCCAAAACACACCTCAACATACATCAAGGTCATGCACACCTCTCGGCCAAATCATGACTTAACACTAACATTATTTCTTTTCCTTAAGTAACCATACCATACATATACCTTCATGCCATAGGCTGTAACCATACAAAGAAAAAACCTATCCAAGCCAATTCATGCACTCAAACTAGCTATAACTCTAAGGAAAAGCTATTGAAAATTAGAAGGCATGAAGTGAATGGCTGAATTCACTTACCTCACTCACTTGGAGATGAAATTGCCACCATTTCAAGGCTACTAAATACCTTCATTACAGCCCTTATAGAAACTTTCTACGCCATCTTCAAGCTTTTCCTTGTTTTAATTCACCTTAACCAAAGGACATACATAACACCACTTATGTTAGGCACCAGGAGTAAGCATTTCTAACTAAGGACAACTAAGAAAATCTGAAGAGAAGGCATGAAAACTCACATTGGCTGCTTGTTAGATAGCTTCTATCTAGTAAACTTCCATTAATTTTAATTTATAGCTGAAGATTCCTTTGGCTATGATTCTTTTTTTTAAATTTTCTCAACATCCCAAAATAATTTTAGGAACCCAAAAATTCTAGAAAAGATTAAAGGAGAAGATGGAAATGGCTATTTTCCGTTATTATGGCGTCATTGACTGGGTTACAAGGGAAAAGTTTTTCTTCTTTTGTCTAAGTGGAATGATCCATTTGTCAAAGCTCATGGACACTTTTCAAAGGCCTTAGGCTAGCTGTTAAGTTTATGGGTGGGTCCTACAGCCACTCAAGCCATCCAAAAATGTCTCAATTTTTTGGCAAACTTCAAATTTTCACCAAAATTCACACGAACCTCAAAAAATTACATTGTTTATTTTAAAATTCATTTTTTAATCCTTTCTACCTACTCATAAATTTTTATGACCAAATTTCATCGATAAGATAGTTTTTAGACTGCCTCAATTTGTATGCAAACCTAAAAAATTACGAGAATTTGCAAACGACCTCAAAATTCAAAAATTCTTTCTTCAATGATCTTAGTGGAATTTTTTAGCTTTAGGGTCCACTATTTTCATATCCATCTTGCACATCTTGGGTCATTCTTGGCCCATAAAATTTTTATTGCTCAAAGAGGTAGCTTATAGTCTAAAATGAATTATTGGTTCTACTAAATTTTTAAATTTTGCCTTTTTCATCAAATTAAAGCCCCTCAAAGTTTCATGACTAGTGTCACTATCTCGATTTATGTGTAAGTGACCCGAAACCCTAGGCACACTTCTCAAACCCTGTGGCATTGTTCACGAAGCCTTGAAACACAGGTGTTACATTGAGTCAAAGTTTTGCCCCATAAGAGAACATGAAGACTACTTGTTTTAGGGTACTTTTGTTTTTCTTTTTGTAAAATGGTGATGATGTAAACATAGTAAGTGATTCTTTTGTGATTTAGAGGAATTGGGCCTAATATGTAAACATAGGTTTGTTTTGTAACTTAAACTATATTTATTTTAAACGCTTTACATTTTTTGCATGACTTGTATGACATCTCTTAATGTTGCATGTGAGAATGTTGCTTGTATTGAGCTTGAGGCTCTAAGTTGTTTTTATGATGTTTAGAGGGTCAGAAGGACCTAGTACGAGTTTTAAAGAGTTGTATGTTATTTTAGAAGTGCTTCTAACAAGTTTTCTATTTAGGAAAGTGTCTCGATATAGTTGTTATGCTATCAAATTTTTGACATGTTGACCCCATTAGTTGCTTTATAAAGTATGCTAAATTATTTTTAATGTTTTTACAACTCCTTAAGTCAAGAAATCTTTTAATTAATTAAAAGTTTTAAATTTAATAAGGTTTTTATGGATAATGTAATCAGATATCGGTATACATGCATGTTCTCTATTCGGGGCCGATGTACGAGTCGGGTAGAAGGCATCACACTTTAGTGGTATCAGATCTCCAGTTTAGGCTTTCCTCTAAACCTATGGTTACACAAGAGCTTTATAAGAATTGTAGTATGTTTACACCATAACATTTTACATATGGGGTTCATAATCTATTTCTCTTACCTATAGATATGGAAATGAGTCATAGTACTTTTTGAAATTAAGAGGATGAAGTAGAGAGCTATGCTCCTACAACTATTGGATAAAAAGGGGCACAACCAGAGTATGTGACCTCCAGTGATGTAGGACATGCTACTCATGGATAGTTGGGTCAGCTGACTTAGCTGTGGACAATGTTAGAGTCCATTAGGTAGGTGACAATAGCTGCAGTTACTACAGTACACCTAGTTCCACCTCTAATACCTCAAGAGTAATAGGCTTTTCAAAAGATATACATAGAGCAATTATTGAAGAAAGGGGTTGAGTTTTTTAAGGGTGAGGAGTTGGACAAGTCGAGTAGAGCTTAGTATTAGCTAGATCAGATGCTCAGGATTATACATCAATTGAAGTGTTTGCAAGAGGAGTCTAGAGCATGTATGACTTTTATGCTATCGGAGGAAGCTTTAAAGTTGTGAAAAGCCATTATAGAGCATAAGATGGATACTAATCTTGATTGGGTGTTCTTTCTTCTAGAATTTAAGAAGAAATACATAACTGAGCATTACTTAGATCGAAAGTACTAGGAGTTCATAGACTTAAGGCAGAAGTATAAGGGCTAGAGTGTAGGCAGAAAGATAAGTCAAAGAGTAGAGCTCCAGCCAGGCAGTATGCCATACGGGCTAAAGTGTAGGTAGACGCTTTAGATGTTGTAGTAAGTATTTTTCATATCTTTGATTTACCTCCTTTGGCACTAATAGACTCGAGCCCACACATTCATATATCTACATGACATGGGTTATAGATTGGGGTTTAGAGTCAAATGACCTTAGCTTTGATATGATGGTTAGTAATCCTATAGGACAATAGATCATATTGAGTAAAGTATATAGAGACTATCCTTTATTAGCACAAGGATATGTTTTTTTAGTGAAGATCATTGAATTGCCATTCAATGAGTTCAATCTTATCTTGGGCATGGACTAATTGTTTAAGTATCATGCCATAGTGGATTGTAAGAGGAAGAGGATCATATTACAAGGTAGTGATGGCTTATAAATGACACTGATAAGTGAGAGATAAAATTGCATGGCTAATATAGTATTAGTAGTTATGGCTAGAAAAATGATGCAAAAGGGTTGTCAAGCCTACATTGCATTTGTGGTTGACACTAAAAAGTTTAAGGATGTTTTCCTAAATAAACTACCAGGTTTGCCACCAGAATGGGAGTTAAAATTTGGAATTGAGTTAATGCCAGACACATCACTAATTTTCAGAGCTCCATACAGGATAGCTCCTATAGAGCTAAAGGAGTTGAAGATACAGTTGCAAGAGCTTCTTAATAAAGGTTTCATCAGACTAAGTGTTTCACCATGGGGAGCACCAATTCTATTTGTCAAAAAGAAGAATGGTTCATTGAGGCTTTTGTGTGGATTACAGGTAGTTGAATAAAGTCACCATTAAGAACAAGTATCCCTTACCACAGATCGATGATCCTTTTAATTAGCTTAGAGGGGTAAGTATCTCCTCTAAGATTAATCTTAGATCTGGGTTTTATCAATTGAGAGTGAAAGAGTCAGACATAGATAAGACAACTTTTATGACTAGATATGGTCACTATCAATTTCTAGTGATGCCTTTTGGGTTAACTAATGCACTGGCAACATTCATGGATCTCATAAACAAGATTTTTAGGCTATTTCTAGATCAATTTATTGTAGTCTTCATTGATAACATCCTTGTGCACTTTAAGGAATGAAAAGAGCATGAGAAGCATGTACAAATATTTTTACATATTTTAAAGGATGAGAAGCTCTATGCTAAGCTCAGTAAGTGTGAGTTTTGGCCAGAAGAAGTGTCATTTTTAGGGTATGTAGCATTAATAGAAGGAATACAAGTTGATCCTAGTAAGATTTAGGCTATAATAGAGTGGATACCACCCAAGAATACAACGGAGATTAAGAGTTTCTTAGGTTGGCCAAATATTATAAAAGGTTTATCAAGGGGTTTTCTTTGATAGCATCCCCTATGACACATCTTTTAAAGAAGGACATGAAGTTTGAATGGGATAGTAGATGACATGAGAGTTTTGATAAGCTCAAGAGTATGTTAACTAAGGCTCTAATTTTGGTTTAGCTAGAGCCAAGAAAAGAGTTCACTATATACAGTGATGCCTCACTGAATGGGTTGGGATATGTACTTATGCAAGATGACAAAGTTGTTGCTTATGCTTTATGGCAATTAAAACCTCATGTGAAAAACTACCCTACACATGACTTAGAAGTTGCATCTATTATGTTTATTTTAAAGATATGAAGGCATTATCTTTATAGGGAAAAGTGCATTGTCTTTGGTGAATACAAGAGTTTGAAGTATTTACGGACACAGAAAAAGTTAAACTTGAGGCAAAAAAGATGGATTGAGTTGATCAAGAATTATGATTGTCTTATTGACTACCATTCTAAAAAAGCTAATGTAGTTACAGATGCCTTGCGTAAGAAGTTTATGTTAGCTTTGAAGGCGATGCATGTCAATTTGAAGCTGTAAGATAATAGTGGTTTGTTAGTTGAGCTACAAGTCAAGCTAAGTTTGGTGCAGGTAGTGAAGGATTCATAAAAGGATGATCATAGGCTTTAGAGTATCATGAGTATGATCTAAGAGAGGAAGTCTACTAAGTTTGTTATCAAGGGAGATGGTTATTTATATTTATCATGAGTGCCTTTGTGTGCTAGATAGTGAAGATATAAGATAACAAATTCTATAAGAAGCACATAATACACCATATGCTATGCATCCTAGCAATACTAAGATGTATTCAGATTTAAAGATAGTCTATTGGTGGTAGGGCATAAAGAGAGATATAGCTGATTATATGACTAGATGCCTCACTTGTCTACAAGTGAAGTCAAGTATTAAGTTCCTTCTGGTTTGCTACTTCATATAGCAATCCTAGAATAGAAGTGGGATCGAGTCACTATGGATTTTGTGATTAGACTACTGATGAACTAGAACAAGAATGATTCTATTTGGGTGGTGGTCAATAGATTAACCAAGTTAGCTTACTTTATTCTAGTAAGAAAGGATTATTCCTTAGAGAAGATGCCTAAACTGTACCTTAATGAGATAGTTAGGCTTTATGGATTGCCTTTTTTTTTATTATTTCAGATAGAGATCCCCATTTTACATCAAGATTTTAGAGGAAACTCCATAATTCTTTAAGAACCAGGCTTAGTTTCAGCATGGCTTTTCATCATTAAATGGATGGTCAGTTAGAGAGGATCATTAAAGTGCTTTAAGATATACTCTAAGCATGTGCCATAGAGTTTAAAGGTAGCTGGGATAAGTATATCTCTCTAATAGAGTTTGCTTACAATAATAGTTACCAGGCAAGCCTTGGTATGGTTCCTTTATGACACATTGTATAGAAGATGATGCAAGACTCCTTTATGTTGGAGCGAGTTGAGTGAACATAAGCTTATGGGACTAGATTTGGTTAAGGATGCTGAAGACAAGGTGAAGATTATTAGAGGAAGGCTGAAGGCTACTTCAAATAGATAAAAGTCCTATACAGATTTGAAGAGAAGAGACATCGAGTATAAATTCGATGACAAAGTCTTTCTCAAGGTATCTCCATGGAAAAAGTTGTTGAGGTTTGGTAAGAAAGGAAAGTTGAGTCCGAGGTTCATTGGACCATATGAGATCATAGAATGTTTGGGTCATTGGCCTATAGACTAGCTTCACTTCTAGAGTTGTAGCAGATTCATGATGTGTTTCATGTCTCAATGCTAAAAAGGTATAGATCAGACCCTTCACATGTGTTAACAGTTGAAGAAGTAGAGATATGACTAGACTTGTCATATGATGAACAACCTGTAAGTATCTTAGCTAAAGAAGTTAAGGAGTTACAAAACATGACAATGCCATTGGTGAAAATTCAATGGCAACATCAAGGCATAGAAGATGTAACATGTAAGAGCGAAACTCAGATGAGAAAGTAGTATCTATATCTCTTTGAACTAGGCATGTCGAGGATGACATCTCTTCTAAGAGGGGAAGAAATGTAATGATCCGAAAATCCCGACTCTCATGAATAGTACTTTGCAGAGTGAATAATACTTCTCAAAACTCGAGTCACACTAAGTGTACCAATGGGAAGTATTAATTATGAGAGAATTTTGAACAAAGTTTAAAGCTAACCCAAAGGCATTTGGAAGGTTAAAAATGCTAAAGATGATTTTACAATAGTGTCTTATGAATAGTGCCGCAAGCAAAGCTGAACCGTAAAATAATTCAAAGGTTGCTCAAAATAATCCAAAAACATTACAACATGATAGTTAAATATTCTAAATAGACCATTGGCTTTAGAATTGGAATTTTTAAATATTGAGAAGTATTTTTACCAAGTTTTTGGCTAAGGAAAAATACTAATTTTTCTGATTTTCTTCAACTTTTGAGCCCGATTCTTTTGGTGTCTATGAGATTCGCATTTATCTAATTTTTTGAAACCTATTTTTAGGAATTTTGACTATTCTAGAGAGGAGAAAAATATTATGAAATAAAATAAAATAATTTTGATTTGAAAAACTATAAATACCTAAAATTTCTTTTCCCTTCCCCATTTCCTTCCCTTTCCTCCTCTTTCCTTCATCGCTCTCACTTGAAACCTAACACCCCTCTTCTCTCCTTTTCCTTTCTTTTTTCTTTTTTATCCTCTACACCCATTCTAAAAAATGGTTTTCAAGTGGTAGAGCATCTCGAGATGAAGCTTTAGACACTAATATCACCTCAAGAGAATCTTGAGAGGAATCAGGAATTCCTTCCTGAGGTGAATAGTGACTAAATCACGATCGGGTAATTTTATTTCAATTTTGATATTTTTCCTAAACCCTATGGGTGCCCAAGAGTGTGTGTGTATGCTCGTTTTATTTTTTTGGAGATATATATGATATTTTGTGATTTTTCTAAGATCGAACCTCTATGAATTCGTAGGTGAAAATTTGAACCGAGCTTTTCGAGGTAAGGAGAAGGCCTTAAATAGCTATAGATGTACCTGATGACTATTTTTGGATGTAATGTATGGTGAAAAATAGTGCAAATACAATTATATATGCTTACATGTAATAAAATGAACATGAGTGTTTTTATGGTAATGGCCAAATGCCTCTAAGGTGAAAATGACATATTTTAGGTATTATGAAGGCTTAAAGT
>CANXYI010701237.1:0-10569 GCA_948208565.1 Hura crepitans
ACTTCCCTCTCGAATCAGTTAGTCTTGGCTTTATCTATTTGAGAACTAAGCCTCCTTTTTTCAACTTGTGATTCTTGACCCTTTTGTCAAGGGCTTGTGCCATCCTTTTTTTGTAAATTTGATTGTGATAATTGGCTTTGAGTCACTTCTCTCTAGCAAGTTTAATTATTGGAATCTCTATTCAACCCAAGCAGTCTCAGGAATCTTTGCCTCTATTGCCACTCTCAACGATTGGAGCTTAATCTCCATTGAAAGCACTTCATCTATCCTGTACACTAAGGAGAATAAAGTAGCACCTATTGAAGTTCAAATCATAGTCTTGTGTCCCCAAAGAGTACAAGGAAGCTTATCAGCCCGATATCTATAAGTTACAACTGTATTGGCCAAAATCTTCTTAATATTCTTGTTTGCTACTTCAACTACTCCATTTGCCTGTGGCCTATAAGGGGAGGATTTATAGTGCTGAATCATGTATTTCTATAATAATGGCTTTGTTTTGACTTGAAATTGGACATCGTTATCTAAAACTATATGATGTGGAACCCCGTATCTACATATTAAATTCCTTTCTATGAATCTAGCCATCTCTCCCACTCCCAATCTCTTAAAAGATTATACTTTAACCCATTTCGAGAAATAATCAATAGCTACCACAACAAAATAATGTCCGTTCGAGGATATCAAATGTATTTCCCAATTATGTCTATACCCTAAGTGGCAAATGGCCAAAGGGATGATAAGCTATGAAGTTCTAATACTAGCACATGTTTTAAATCCCTATACTATTGACACTTATGGCACTTTTGCATGTACTTTGAGCAATCATTGTCTATAGTAAGCCAAAAGAATCCTTAGTGTATGACCTTTTCAGCTAACTCTAAACAATTCATATGTGTGCCACATGACCCTGCATGTATTTCCTCTATGACATTTTTTGCCTCCCTCTCCTATAGACAATGAAGCTGAATACCATTTACTTGCCTTTTATATAAGACCTCATCTACACTAATAAACTGAGTTGACAACTTCCTCAATACCTTTTTATCCTTATTTGTGGCTTTTTCAAGGAAGTTTCCATTTTCTAAATAATTCTAGATATCATAAAACCATAGCTTATCTTTCTCTTATTCTATTTCTATTATCTATTATGTCTCATAGCAAGGCCTTTCAGAATTGGAAATGATTACTGATTTCTTGATTACCCCTTTTGGATTATCCCATATAGAAACTAGGGTAACTAATGCATCTGCTAGCTAAGTTTTATCTCTCAGAATATGATAGAAGGTGCACATTTCAAACCGTCCACTTATAGATCTTAGGTATTCTGTGTAAGGCATTAATCTTTCTTCACAGATGGTTCACTCTTAATTAGTTTTATAACTACCAATGATGAATCCCCAAATGCCTCAACTATTTTCACATTAAGAGCTAATAATGCTTCAAGTTCGAATATGTAAGCTTCATATTCTACCATATTATTTGTGACTTTATGTCTTAACTTTTTAGCTAACAACAACTTTTCTCCTTCAAGGGTTACTAAGATTACTCCTACTCCTACTCCTTTACTATTCATTGCTTTATCAAAATACATCTGCAATTATTAGACTATAATCAGGTTCAGGTTTTTATTTGGGAATTTGAACTCCAACTGCTCACCTTCTAATGGATGATTTGCCAAAAATTCTATGACTGTTCATCCCTTTATGGTCTTCCTTGTTATGTACTGAATGTTAAATTCCTGAAGTAAGAGAAGCCATTTACTCATTTACCCCACCAAAGATGGTGTTGTCTAAAGGTATTTTAATAGGTTGTGTTTAAATACTGCCTGTACAGTATATGGTTAGAAATAGTGCCTCAATTTTTTTGAAGCCCATATTACTACTAAGCAAATCTTTTCCACTTCCACGTATTTAACCTCATAAGGAAGAAACTTCCTGCTCAAGTAGTAAATTGCAAATTCAACCCCTATCTCATCTTCCTATTCTATCATAGCCCCAACTGAACTTTTGTTAATAGACAGATAGACGATCAATGTCTTTTCATGCCTTGGTAGTTGCAAAATTAGTGAATTTAGTAGATATTCCTTAATTATGTTGAAAGCTTTTTGATAGTCATCATTCCACTTGATCAGTTGGTTCTTTCTAAGAAGTTCGAAAATAGGCTCACATATGGTAGTGAGCTTGGCTATAAACCTATTAATTTGTTGTATTTTACCTAAAAATCCCTTTATCACTTTTTCCTTTTTTTAGGATTGGCATTTCTCTGATTCCTTTGACATTATCAAGCTCAACCTCACTTTCTTTTTGACTCATAATATGTGTTAAAAGCTTTCTTAATGTTACCCCAAAAACACACTTTTTTGGATTCAAGCGTAGATTGTATTTGTCTATCCTCTTAAAGAACTTTTCCAAGGCCTCAAAATGTCCTTCCCTTTTAGAGGATTTGATCATCATATCATTGATGTATATTTCCCCTTCCCTATGAATCAAGTTATTAAGAATCCTTATGGCCATTCTTTGGTATGTAGCCACATCATTTTTCAAGACAAAAGGCATAACCTTATAATAGAAGGTCCCCTATTCAATGATAAAGGCAGTTTTTATCTTGTCTATTATTTTATTCAAAATGTAATTATAATTGACATACCCATAGATGAAACTATACATTTTACACATTGTAGCACTATAATCAGTAGATCTATGTGAGGTAATAGGAAGTCATCTTTTAGGTGGGCCTTATTCAGATCCTTATAATCTATATGCATCCTGACTTTACCATCTTTCTTGGCAATGGGCACCACATTGGCTAACCATGTTAGATAATGTACCTCTTCTAGGAATTTGGCTTTGACTTGCCTGTGCACTTCTTCTTTTATCCTCTCTACCCATTCTAGTCTCATTCTCCTTAGTTTTTACTTCACTAATTTTGCTTTCAGGTACGTGCAAATGGCATATTCAACTACTTCTTGATCCACCCTTGGCATGTCTTCATAGTCCAAGCAAAGACTTTTTCATATTTTTTTAACATTCTCTCAAATTTAATTCTCTCTTCAAGAGTGACATCAGATGTAATTAAGACATCTTTGGGATTTTTGTCAGTTCTAAGATTAAACGAGTTTGTATTGATTGTATTAATGTCAAACATGTTACACATGTCATGATTATCACTATAGATGCTGATTATTAACAAAAGAAATAGGAACATCGTCATTAAAAATTTTAGGTACATATAAATTCTTAAAAGAGCCTTCAGGAGAGTCTTCTTCTTCCATCTTCTTCTTCCCTTTGTCTTGGAGCATGGCATATATCAAAATGTGCATAGTTATGTATAAGTCACCAAAAATGCATGTTGTTATTAAATCTGATAATTGCTTATGTGCATTTATGGGTGTGCTAAAACTAACCTTTTTAGAAGTTAAAGTGATTACACTACTAAGTGAAAGCTTATCGCATTTCTTGTTTGCGATGCGTAGGTAATAGGGTAATAGATTAGAGCTAAAGCTTCTGCATATCAGGAGACATGAAGATGACCCCTACATAGGTATTTTCGTATTTTTTGCTATAGTAGTGGTGATGTAAGTGTAATGAATATATAGTTAGTGTGCTCTTGTAATCCTAGAGGGATTAGGTCTAATCTACATTTTGTAGCAGTTTTTGGTATTGCAAATATAACTATTGAATTTTGTTTTTTTGCTTCTCACATGTTAGGTGTTGATTAATGATATTGCATGTGAGATTGTTGATTATAGAGAGCTTAAGGCTTATTGTACTTGTTTTATGTTTGGAGGGTCAAGAGGACCCATCAGAGTTAGAGATAAGTTTATTGAGTTTATAGAAGTGTTTTTAAACAAGTAAAAATTTGGGAAAGTGTCTCAGTATAGTTGTTATGCTATCAAATTTCTGACATGATAACAGTAATGTTTATCTCGATTTATGTGCCAAAAAGTTTTTGATGTTTTATTTCATTTTCAAGTCAAGAAATGTTTTTTCATATAAAAGTTTTAAATTTTAAGTGATTATAGATAATAGAACTAGATATCATTTTGTGGGCACGCATCTCCCATTTGAGTTCGATGTATGATTGAGCAGAGGGTGCCACACCACACCCAGCATTGATCATATTCCAATTATGTCTGAATTTCCTGATGTATTCCCTAAAGAGTTCCTAAGATTACCTCTACAGTGAGAGCTTGTTTCTGAAATTGAAGTATATCTTGGTACTTCACCTATGTCTACCACCCCCTATAGAATGGCACCTACTAACTTAAAGGAATTAATAGTGTTATTGCAAGAATTACTGGACAAGGGTTTCATTAGACCTAGTATTTCATCTTAGGAAGCATCTATGCTCTTTTTAAAGAAGCAAAAGGGCTTATTTTAGTTGTGTATTGATTATAGACAATTGAACAAAGTAACAATAAAGAATAAATATCCTTTGCCTATGATTAATGATCTTTTTTATTAGCTTAGAGAAGCTAGTGTCTTTTCTAAGATAGATTTGAGATCAACATAACATTAGTTATAGATTAAGGAGGCTGAAATTCCTAAAACTACCATTAAAACTAGATATGGGCATTATAAGTTTTAGTTATTCCATTGGGACTCACTATTGCTCTAGTAACCTTTATGGACTTAATGAAAAGGGTCTTTGAACCTTATTTGGATTAGTTTGTGGTGGTGTTTATTGATGATATTTTAGTGTATTCTAAGACTAGGGAGGAGTATGAATAGCATCCCAAAATTGTGTTATAGACTCTATGAGATAAACAACTATATGCTAAACTAAGTAAATGTGAATTTTTGCTGAATGAAGTAGTTTTCCTTGGCTATATTGTGTTAGTAGAAGGTATTCGGGTAGATCCTAGTAAGGTTAATGCTATGTTGGAATGGGAACCTCTTAGGAATGTGATTGAGATATAAAGCTTCCTTTGATTAGCTAGTTACTACAGAAAATTCATAAAGGGTTGTTCAATGATTGCAGTACCACTAACCAAGTTGATAAGGAAGAATGTGAAGTTTGAATAGGAACAAATGTGTCAAGAGAGTTTTGATAGACTGAAGACAATACTGACTGAAGCACTTATCCTTATTCAACCTGAACAAGGGAAGGACTTTATCATTTGTAGTGATGCTTTGCACAATGGATTGGGATGTCTACTAATGCAAGAAGGTAAAGTAGAAGCATATGCTTCTAGACAGTTGAAGCCATATAAAAGGAATTATCCGACTCAAGATTTGGAATAAGCTATAATTATCTTTGTATTTAAAATTTAGAGACATTACTTGAACGATGAAAGATTTTACATCTATATTAATCGTAAGAGTTTGAAATATCTTCTCACCAAAAAGGAGATAAACTTGAGGCAACAGTGGTAGTTAGAGTTGATTAAAGATATGATTGCTTGATAGACTATCACTCAGGAAAGGTTAATGTAGCTGCAAATGCATTAAGCTAGAAGTTTATGGTGATAATGAGAGCAATTAGCATTAGAATGGAAAATACAGAGAAATATGCTATCTTAACTGAATTACAGATTAAGCCTGATTTTAAGTAGCGGATAAAAGAGAAGAAAACACGAGATAGATAGCTAGTACAACCCATAAGTAAAAACAAATAGGGAAAGACTATGAATTTTAAATTGGGAGAGGATAGGTGTTTATATTACTATGGCAGGTTATGGGTACTTGATACAGATGACTGGAGCACACAAATTTTGAGAGAGGCATATGATGCTCTCTATTTCATACATCTAAGTAGTATAATAATGTACCTAAATTTAAAAGTATTAGTGGTTAAGAGTGAAGCATGACATGGAAGAATATACAGCCAGGTGTTTGACATGTTAGCAAGTAAAGGCTAAGCATTAAGTTCCCTCTAGATTGTCACATCCCATAGCAATACCAAAATGGAAATAGGAGAAAGTTACCAAGGATTTCATGATAGGATTACCACTAACTAGGAATAAGTGTGATGTTGTGTAGGTGATTGTAAATAGGTTGACCAAGATAGAACTTTTTATTCTTGTAAGGATGGATTATTCCTTAGAGAACCTCGTACGACTATACATTGATGAACTTGTGAGACTCCATAGTGTGCCAGTAGCCATCATTCCAAACAGAGATCTTTGATTCACTTTTAGGTTTTAGAAAAAGTTGCATGAAGCTTTTGGTACTCGATTGACATACAATTCAAATTTCAACCCTTAAATAGATGGTTAATCTGGATGGGTGATACAAGTATTAGAAGACATGTTATGAAGCTGTGTGATAGAGTTCAAAGGAAGCTAAGACTAGTACTTATCTTTAGTAGAATTTGTATATAATAATAGTCATCAAACAAGTTTAGACATGGCACCTTATAAGGCATTATATGGCAGAAGGTGCAAAACTCTTCTTTGTTTGAGTGAAATAGGTGAAAACAAGATTATGGGAATTGATTTGATTAAGGATGTAGAAGATAAAGTCAATATTATAAGAGAGAGATTGAAAGCTACCACAGATTGATAGAAATCCTATATTGATTTGAAAAAAAGGGATATAAAATATAAAATGCGTGAAAATTTGTTTTTGAAAGTATTATTATAGAAGAAGATGCTTAGGTTTGGCAAGAAAAGGAAGCTTAGTCCCATATTCATTAGTCCTTATGAGAATATAAAGTGAGTGGGGCCATTAGCATATAGGATAGCCTTACCACTTAAGTTGCAGCAAATCTATGATGTGTTCCACGTATCGATGATCAAGCAGTATAGATTTAATCCATCAAATGTAATACTTATAGAAGAGATTTTGGTACAACTAGATTTGACCTATGAAGAAGAACTAGGGCAGATTCTAGCTAGAGATGCAAAGCAATTAAGGAATAAGACCATACAACTGGTTAAAGTGTTATAGAAGAATCATAATATAGAAAAAGCTACTTAGGAAACCGAGGAGTATATGCAGGCTTAATACCCACACTTATTTTCATCAAATAAATTTGAGGACAAAATTAGATAGGAATGGAAGAATTGTAATGCCTATATATTGGTGCTTAGTGAATAGTACCTCTAGGGCTCGAACAATGCTTTTAGGGAGTCGAGACACCTAAGTAAAGCCAGAACTAGTATATACTAGTCAAGAATCTTTGACAGGTGAGAAAATGCATAAAATTCATTAATTTAAGTATTTAGTAGAACCAATAATTCATTTCAGGACATAAGTGTGACACCCCCTACTGGATTCCCAAAGAAACCTAATAAGCAGTGCACTTCCTGCTAGGTGACCCATCCTGAAATTTCCCCTATAGTCATTCACTTAACTTTTACTAATGCCATACTATACTATTTTATCTTACTTCAAATTCAATCCGATCAATTCCTATAATCCATTTAGGTTAGTAGCAATAAGGTTCAACCATTATAAAGGAAATCTAACTTGCTTTAGTACCATCCTAAAAATCTGGTGGCATAACAGCTGCTTAGGCCATTATGCAAAAATTTATGTTCACCTGCAAACACTTCAACACTACTTAACATATCTCTTAGACCCATCTGGTCCCCTATTCTCAGCCTATCATCATCTTCTAACACGCATCAAACTCAGGCCTCAAGTTACAGACAAAAATATGCATATATAGAGCCTTAGGCTCATATCAACATCAAACTCATAGTTTAACATATATTCACAAGAAAACATGTGGGACTATTTATTTAAATCAGTAGTTAATTTTACTTATATACATCCCATATGCAAAACATAAAAACATGATTTCTACTTAACTTTATCTAAATACATCGATATCAAAGCTATACGACAATTACTTCACATTCCTTCATAGTTATCCTCTGAACTCTTATCAACATGATTCATGAGTTAAGATTCTACTACAAGGTACCTATGCACCAAAATAGGTACACTGAGTATACAAGATACTTAGTAGTGAACTTAAGGCATTTGAATCATGGTATTATATCTTTTCATACCTGTGTAATCTAATGACAAGTTTTTACTTCATTATATAGTTTAATTACATAATATGGTGCCAAATTACTAAAATACCCCTAAGGTATTTATGTGTCCTGAAATAGTGTTTTTGACTCACATATATTATTTAAAGTAGTTATATCATTTAGAGTATGCATATTTGACATTAATTAACTTATCTGGCAACATATGTGCAAAATGTCCAAAATGCCCTTTAGCTTGCATTCTATCAGAACTCAAAAAATATTGTTCAAAATATGCTTAATTCTTAAATTCATGATTAGTATGATTAAATACTTAATTTAATTCACTAGCCCGACTAGGCAGACGAGACTTAAAAACACTGGATCTAGAGGGAAAATAAACTGGTACAATGTTCCCTATCTTAGACCTATACCACTGCACCGGCATGTGTGCCATAATGGAGATTAGCCGTAGCCTCTCCAGACATATGTAAATAGTAGCTATGTGACATAATGGAGATTAGCTCGTAGGCCTCCCTAGCAATAAATAATCATCATCAATAACTAGGTGACATAATAGAGATCAGTCTGTAAACCTCTCCAACCACCAATAAATACCATCAATAATTGGGTGACATAATGGAGATCAGTTCGTGGACCTCTCCAGCCACTAATAAAAATGACTGTCTAAATCTCAAACAACTAGCAACTATAAAACCCTAAGTTAATCAATCAACACATTTAGTGGGTGTCTAACTAATGGGCCAAGTAGCTTAATTTATGTTTTTTTATTAAACAAAAATATTCTTATAATTTTTATGCCTAAAAAATAGACAGTTAAAATTTTTATCTTATACTTTATTTTTTTAGCCAGACTGGTATAGCCACATTTTGGCTCTGTTGGGTAAAATTCCATAATAAATCTTAAGTTAGCTATTACCAATATTCAAGGTATCTTATATTTGATTTACTATAGGATTAATACTTAAAAACTTAATACTTTCTGTCTAGTGATATTTTTGGTTCAAGTACTGGTCAACTGGAAAGTTATATGTCATTTTGACCACTTTTAAAGTCAATTTTTGGGACTATTTTTAGTCTAAATTTAGCACAATTTTTAATGTCTTTTTAATTACATTTTTGGGCACAAACACAAATATTACTAGGCCAATTCCATAGCCAAAACATAGGCACTAATGCCATTCATGCAAAGGCCTCAAATCTAACCCTAAGGGCACAAAGAAATAATGCAATCATATAGCATTTTTGAAGCTATTTTTTTAAGTATATATTCTAGGCCTTGGCCATAAGTTTTGGTCTAGCATTTTCATTCACTTTTAAGTGTGTTTTCAAAGTTTATGCAAATTCAAAGTAGGCCATTATTATTGCCTAAAATTAAGATCCTTTCTTAAGGTAATGGTCAACACCATCGTAGACACCTTATTTGGTCAAAGTTCATAGCCCTTCAAGGTACATGTGCATATCTCTCACTTATATTTCATAGCCTTTATAGGCAATGCTACTAACCATCCACTTAACTTAGTTGTTAGTCTATTTTTAGGATCATTCTCAAGTGATGTTCCATATTATTTTTTGACTAGATTTCTATGCCAAACATACACTTACTCACTAATTACCAACTATTTCTATCCTTTCATGTGTTAAAATAATAACTACAAAAACACACATACAACCACATACTTGCGTAAAGTCATGGATACTTAAGAATTCGTCATGTTTGTAATGCCCGATAATCAAGGTCTTATGAATTGTACCTTCTGGGCTCGAGTGATGTTCCCCATGGTACGGGTCATCATTATAAGTCCAATGACTGGTGTATTGGTCATAAAACTTTGATGAGCCTAAAAATAGGGAAAAATGAATTTACAAATTCAGTAGCACTAATAAATCATTTCAAGCCAAGAACTAGTGGATGAGGATATAAAATGTGGTCAGGCCGGGATAGCCCCTAGGATGTGCTCAGACAGGCTCAAAAATACCATTCCTTGAACCTCGAAAATTCCACTGAGTATGATAGAGGACGAATTATAACTTTTTGAGGTCGATAGATATTTTTTCTGATTATTTTATTTTTGCAGGTGAATAATGCCAAAAAGTCAACTGTTGAATTTTGACTTGAAAATTTATGTGGGCCCTAGTTACATTAAATGAGGTTTTTTAAAACTAAAATGAGAATTTTTGGAGACCCAGAGAATTTTTTATGAATTTCTAAAGCTAAAAGTGCCATAAAATGAATTTTAGCCATTTAATGGCCATATGGACCAATCCTATACAACCAACCCATCATCCTTAAAGGGGTTACACATATGAATCTCCTCACATGTCACTAAGTCTTTTTTAACCTCTTACACCAAGAGAAATCGATGCTATTGCCACTATTTCTCTCTTAAATTTCTTTCATTTCTCTCTTCTCTCTCTTTTAAACTTCACACAAAATATAGGAAATTTAACCTCCATCCTTCATAGGTGTTAATTCCACCAAGAAATTTGAGGAAAGGAGCTCAATTTTGGAAATTCACCACTTGGGTGAATGGTGACCAAAGTGTGTGTAAGTGCTCCGATTCCATTTTTTTTAGATAGGTAGATTAAGTTATTCTAAGAATCACCATAGTTTTAGATTTCAA